>JAUIMM010000561.1:1800000-2085000 GCA_031769625.1 Taudactylus pleione | reverse complement strand
TGTCCCAATATTTATGCACCTGACTTTATATAAAGCAACAATACAAACTGACATTTTCAAATAAGATTGTTAATAATTTTATCCGCAATAAATAAAAGAGTTTTTTCCTAAAAGAGATCATTATCAAAAGACAAAAAAGTCAAGGACAGTACTGTACTGAATTTTGGACACTTACAAGAGTTGCTGGGCTGCGAATCCATTGGGATCATGAGTTTGGCTCGTGTCGCTCTGCGGGCTGCTAGAGAGCGTTCTAGTGTGGAAATGTTACTGCCAACTTCATCTGTATCGGGCCCTGGAGACACAGATCACTTACTTAAGAGACCTCAACAGACTTTATTAGTATATTAAAAAATAATATTACACAAGTTCCAAAATCAGACAGAATTTATATATTCATCTACAAACGTAGCTCAAGGGAAATGATCTTCTAATGCTTTAGCGTGACCCCCGCATCATGATGTCATTGCAATGCAAACATATCAAAGTGTGTTTTCCAAAGCGTGATAATAAAATTTCCTACAGTATATATTTTTGCCACCAGATGGCACTGTGACAGAACTGTACTGTGCATGTCATATATACTGGAAGTATGAATTAATCAAATTGATTTATTTGCTGAACTGAAATTATCTGTCATTGGAGTGGGGGGGTAACTATCAATAGCTTGCAGGAAAAATATTCATGTAACAGAATTCCGATGATTGACACTTACCACTACTCACACACCACAGATAAAAACAAATAAAAAATGGACAGTGTGCCCTCCAGCAATCCTCTACCAGATCCAGAACTTAGCAGACTTCTATTAACTAAGACTATAACCACACAGGGTAAAAAAATTGTATAGGAAAACCATTTCCAGCCTGGTCCAGAGCAGGGTTGAGCTTAATAACACTTGGACATCTCCCATCCATCATCCCTGCACTGAGTATGTAATTAGAAAGTGTTAAGTGTCCCAGTGATCCCCGACTCCCAGTATAATGAATATCACTAATACCCCTATTACACTAATTGAATAAAAGGGCATTTGAACACCAGCTCTCTGTTGATCGCTAGCCTGGTTTATACTATACCAGGGCAAACCCACACTCATAGGGGTCTATTTACTAAGCAGTGTTAGGAGACAGAGTGAAAAGTGATAAGGTGCCAGCCAATCAGCTCCCAACTGTCATTTTTCAAACACAGGGTCTGATTCAGAGCCGCTCGTAAGTGCCCGCTCGTTCGTTCCGACCGATGTTCGCACAACTGCGCATGCGTACGGATTTTAATACGCATGCGCAAACCAGTCATTGCGGCCGAAAATCGTGTGCTCGCTAAATAGCGAATGCCTGCTATTTTGAGTGACAGGAGGAGGCGTATGTGGGTGGTAACGGGAAGGTGCTTGAAAACGGGGAGTGGAGATCCGAACGCAGGCGTGCCAAACGGTCAAAACTCGCGTTTTAAGGGTGTGCATAATTAACAAAGCAGCGTCATCGACCACATCACTTGGTTGTTTTATAGTCAGAACTGCTCGCATGATTGTGGTAGGAAAAACCAACCACAAGAATAGCGACTCGATTAATCTAATAAATAGCGGACATGACGTATGATGCGAGCGGCCAGGGGGCGTTTTTTTCAAAATTACGTTCGCATGTTTTGTTCGCTCGTTCAGACATAGAGGCGTGAACAGACCGCAAAGAGCAAACGGTTAATTTAAATAGCCAGCCCCTTTTTCTGGACGAGCGAGCGCAAATAGCGTCCGGCTCTGAATCAGGCCCACAGCCTGTGAGATGACAGTTGGGAGCTGATTGGCTGGCACCTTATCACTTTTCACTCTGTCTCCTAACACTGCTTAGTAACTAGACCCCTTAGTCTTCCTTGTATATTAAACCAACACAGGATGCCATGCACTTAACTGAGCCTTTGGAGGGGGGGCACGCTGCCTATTTGTACATTATTTCTTTATGTATTATTAAACTGTGCAGTTTCTGCAGACAGAGTGGAGGTATCTGGCAATCACTTGCACTTCTCCTCTATACTCCTGTCATGGGTGTATCTACAATGGGTCCAGGGGGGCCCACACCGCACCCCCTGTAACACTAGAAGTTATTTACCTGTCCATCGGCACTGCAGAAATCACAGGGCAATTGGCGCAGGTGCCATGTTTGTGGAGATCAACGTATGTACATTAGGCTCTGCCACGGTGTCAGAGAGTGTACTCTGCGAGAGAGGTGGGGTGAGGGGAGGGGGTACCCACACAGAGACTGCTCACAGGCCCCCTCCTCTCTCAATCTAACCCTGTCTCCTCTATTTCAAGGAAGATGCCGACAATTACCGATCAAGCCTAAAATGCTGACATTTAAATTAAGTGTGTTTACATACGACAGTCAACATCTATCACATCGTCAGATTGTAGCCAAAGTAAAAGGGCCCTAAGTCTGCTATCCGTTTTCGTCCTTATTCTGTGCCTATGTATAATTTCCTGTCTGTATGAGTTGTGATACTGACTGTCCAGTGCTAAGGACTTTGCA
The DNA here is from genome assembly GCA_031769625.1 of Taudactylus pleione. NCBI lineage: Eukaryota > Metazoa > Chordata > Amphibia > Anura > Myobatrachidae > Taudactylus > Taudactylus pleione. Next base: position 2,082,490 of record JAUIMM010000561.1, on the reverse strand, counting down.
GGTGCCTTATAAACAAACATTGAAGTTGAGGATGAATTAATAATTTGGTGCTTAACATTAGTATGGAGCCTGGAGAAACCTGACTGCATGGACCATGCAATGGGGGCAGAATTGGTAAAAGACTATTTGATGCCCGCCCCATCTGTACAGCAGGTTGTAATGGTATACACTGCACATAACTGAATGCACACTAGTAATAACATTGTTCTCTAGTAGCACTTGTGCTGAGTGCTGCCATTATCAGGGCATAGAGAGCTTACCGGAATGAGATGTGCTCTTGCTGCCCAGCTGTGACTCTGACTGGCTGTGACTGACAGGGGTGATATCCTGGCAGCTCTGCCTGGGGGATTCCCGTCCTTGCGTTTCGGACCCTGCTGGCTTTTCTATGTTTTTCATTTCCATCTCCTCATGGTGGATCCATAGATCCGGAGGCCTCAAATCCTTCTGGCTTCCTTTCCGTTTACTGACACTGTGTGTGGCTCGTTTTCTAGTAAGATACAAGGACAAAGCAATTATCATAGGAAGCATGACAAATATCTCATGTTACAGTATCTATGTATTTATGTCATATCTATCTATCTATCTATCTATCTATCTATCTATCTATCTATTTATCTATCTATCTCATATCTTTCTAACTATCTATCTCATATCTATCTATCTATCTATCTATCTATCTATCTATCTATCTATCTCATATATATCTATCTATATCTATCTATCTATCTATCTATCTATCTATCTATCTATCTATCTATCTATCTATCTATCTATCTCTATCTCATATCTATCTATCTATCTATCTATCTCATATCTATTTATCTATCTATCTCATATCTATCTGTCTATCTCTCATATCTATCTATTTATCTATCTATCTATCTATCTATCTACCTATCTCATATCTATCTCATACCTATCTATCTATCTTTCTCATATCTATATATCTCATATCTATCTATCTATCTATCTATCTATCTATCTATCTATCTATCTATCTATCTTTCTCATATCTATCTATCTCATATCTATCTATCTATCTATCTTTCTCAAATATATCTATCTATCTATCTATCTATCTATCTCATATCTATCTATCTTTCTCAAATATATCTATCTATCTATCTATCTATCTCATATCTATCTATCTTATATCTATCTATCTATCTATCTATCTATCTATCTATCTATCTATCTATCTATCTGTCTCATATCTATCTATCTCATATCTAACTATCTATCTAATATATCTCATATCTACAGTATCTCATATCTTTCTATCTAATATCTATATATCTTATATCTATCTATCTATCTATCTATCTATCTATCTATCTATCTATCTATCTATCTATCTCTCTATCTCATATCTAATATTTATATATCTATCTATCTCATATCTATCTAGCTCATACCTATCTATCTATCTATCTCAAATATATCTATATATCTATCTAGCTCATATATATCTAATATCTATCGCTCTTTGGCCCCCATTTACTAATAAGTTTTATCACCAAAACGAGTGATAAATGTCACTGTGTATGATAAATGGTGCTCCAGCCAATTAGCTCCCAACTGTCATTTTTCTAACAGTTGACAGTTGGGAGCTGATTGGCTGGAGCACCATTTATCATACACCGTGACATTTATCACTCGTTTTGGTGATAAAACTTGTTAGTAAATGAGGCCCTATGTATCTAATATCTATATATCTATCTAATATCTATCTGTCTATCTATCATCTAATATCTAACTATATAGCTCTTATCTATCTATTTAATATATATATCGATCTATCTAATATCTGTCTATCTATCATCTAATATCTATCTATGTAGCTCATATCTATCTAATATCTCATATCTATCTATCTATCTATCTATCTATCTATCTATCTATCTATCTATCTATCTATCTATCTAATGATCATCAATCTAACTATTTCATATTTAGCACATATTTATTTATCTATTCATATGATACCAGTTATTTATATGTACCACATACTATCCATAAATAATTCCCCCCTCATCTACAGATATGTAAATGTAGAACTGTAATAAAAGTCAGTATAGGGTGAGACCCAGCAGAGCAGGATGGGAGGCAGAGTGGATTTTGGAAACAGATGTGTAAGAAAGATTATATTTCAAACCCTGCGAATCTCTGATCCAGGTGTCATGCCACTTTAGCACCAGCTGCTTGCTGATAAGTAGTTTAAGTTATACACTGAGAAAGATGCCAGCTCCTCGCAGCTAGACACAAGGGTGCACAGTACAAGGGCAATGTTTCATTTCAATTTGTACAAACACAAACAATCCAGGCTTCTGAGCATTAGATGAAAGTGAGGAACTGAAAATGTTCTGTTTGGAAAAGCAGAAAGGTCTCTAATCCTAGAAACAAGTCATCACATCTCCACTGTTTTTCCTATGAAATAGATCGTCCTGATCCAGTTTGCTGAACCTTTTTAGACCTAGAACAACATTTCACCACTCATATTTGTTTTGGGAAGAACTAGAATGTATATTTCATTAAATGATAATACCTCTCTCCCATGGCTGCAACCCAAACCCTATACGTCACGGCAACCGCTGAAACCAGCCGAAACACAAATGGAGACAGCGGACGTTACAGACATCTATGGTATGGACAGACAGTAGGGCCTCAACCGAAGCTGCATGCCATTCTTAATATGGTCGCATGTTGCAATGTTATAAAAGTGTGCATGCGTTGTGTCTGACTTATGCAACTTAGAGCACCTTCGAGCATGTATCTCAGTCACTTCTCACTGCCGACTGAATGAGGGAAACGCTTTGTGTGGATGGAATCAGTATGATTTCCCGGCATACGGGATGCCGGCGGTCAGAATACCGACAGCGGCATCCCGATGGTGAAGATCCCGACATGGGTCTGGTAAGTATACTTACCTGCTCCAATTCTTTCCTAAACCCTCCCTTCTTGTACCCTAACCCTCCCCACCCCGCACCATAAACCTCCCCTTAGTGCCTAAACCTAACCCTCTCCACTTAGTGTCTAACCCTAACCCCCCAAGTGGTGCCTAACCCCCCGCCCCAGTGGTGCCTAACCCTAACCACCCCCCCCCAGTTGTGCCTAACCCTAACCGAGGGTTGCCAACTTTTATGTCCCTCCTTCCGGGAGGGAGCAGTCGGGCTTCTTCAGCAGGGGAGGGCATGGCCGGGTAAATGAAGCGAAAATGGGGGCGGAGCATGGGTGTGACAGTGCGATTGCATCATCGCATCCCCGCCCCCTCTTCACAATGCCGAGAATAACGGCATTGTGAAGTAGGGGGCGGGGCCATGATGACGTGATTCAGCGTGAATCACGTCACCGGCCTCTCCATTGCCTTGGTTTATATAGTAATCAAGGCGGGGAGGGGTGGGCAGCAGACGGGTCGCCGGGGACCGGGAGCGGCACACGACTTTCGGGAGGCTCCCAGCCGATTCGAGAGGCTAGGCAAGTATACCCTAACCCCCCCATTGGTGCCTAACCCCCCAGTGATGCCTGTCCCTATCCGCCTTCCAGTGGTGCCTAACTCTAACCCCCCCATTGGGGTCTAGCCCCCCCCCAGTGGTGCCTAACCCTATCTGCCCCCCCAGTGGTGCCTACCCCTCCCCAGTGGTGCCTAACCCTATCCGCCCCCCAGTGGTGCCTAACCTTAACCTCCCCCCAAAACCTAACCCTGCTATGCTTCCTAAACCTAACACTCCCCCCAACCCCACCCCCGCAAATAATAGCTAAGGAGCCCTGTTTACCTTCATTCGGGATTTCGGCGTGTCAGAATTTCGGCGTGGGGCTAAAGATAGGCGTCTGTATTTCAATGCCTATCTTTAGTCCCAAGTTGGAATTTCTGCAAGCTAAGTACATCCCCTGTGGACATTTAGTTGGCGTGTAGCCAGAGTACCATCCTACAGCGAGCATATGCAGAACTCGGTTTTCAGTCAGATCTTCTGTGCCAAGCATAGTGTAAGTGTTAGTGCCATTACTAGTGCGACTGCTCCAGAGGCCGGTGGTGGCGCGGTTGCATAGTGTAGGTGTAAGTGCCATTACTAGTGCGACTGCTCAAGAGGCCGGTGGTGGCGCGGTTGCATAGTATAGGTGTAAGTGCCATTACTAGTGCGACTGCTCGAGAGGCCGGTGGTGGCGCGGTTGCATAGTGTAGGTGTAAGTGCCATTACTAGTGCGACTGCTCGAGAGGCCGGTGGTGGCGCGGTTGCATAGTGTAGGTGTAAGTGCCATTACTAGTGCGACTGCTCGAGAGGCCGGTGGTGGCGCGGTTGCATAGTGTAGGTGTAAGTGCCATTACTAGTGTGACTGCTCGAGAGGTTGGTGGTGGCGCGGTTGCATAGTGTAGGTGTAAGTGCCATTACTAGTGCGACTGCTCGAGAGGCCGGTGGTGGCGCGGTTGCATAGTGTAGGTGTAAGTGCCATTACTAGTGCGACTGCTCGAGAGGTTGGTGGTGGCGCGGTTGCATAAATGAGTCTGACTCAGGATATAAGTGTATGTTTGCTTAGGATGTCTGATCACTGGAAGCGGGCGGAATTTCCAACACATTATGGGCCTGATTCAGACGGTGGAATCAGCGTTGATGTCGAGCGTAAGCGACCAATGTTTTCAGTCTGCATTCGTCCTGATGGTTACCTCTGAAACCCGCAGGACGGATTTGGTGGGGCAATTTCAATAGGCGGTTCTTGGTGGTAACATTTGGGTGGTTAACCAGACGAGGCCGCGTCGCATTCACCGTCTGTGGCTTTTGCAGCAGCGGCACTGCAAGTTCATACAGAGACTCAGCGCCGCCATTGGGCTGCTGTAATGACCGATGTGCGGCCGATGGTGCATCGATTACGCACAGCAGCGTATTAGCGTCACAGCCGGTGGGCGACTCTGTACGCTTCCCAGCATAAAGACGCAGTCGCCATAGTCCTCTGAATCAGGACATTTGTGCTATTCTGAATCAGGTTCACAGTCACTTTGAATAAGGTATGGGTCTGTATAGGACGAACCTCTCATAGATGTACTAAGCCTTGGAGAGAGATAAAGTACCAACCAATCAGCTCCTAACTGTCATGTTACAGGTTGTGTTTGAAAAATGGCAGTTAAGAGCTGGTTGGCTGGTACTTTATCACTCTCCACTTTATCACTCTTCAAGCCTAAGTGCATCTCCCCGGTGTCTGTTTTATAGGAGGATTCACTTTTTGAATACTTTGATGTACTCCTTTGCTTTTCCACAGCATTAATTAGATACACTGCTTTATATTTTTTAGCCTCTCTCTATATATTTCGGAAATGTCTCATTCAGTTTAGCAAAGCTGTTTACGTTCATTGCACTTTATATGACGCGAAGCTGCTCTCTGGATAGTACAGGAGAACTGTGTTGTGCTCACGGCAGCAAAAATATGTGTTAAGCAAAAGTTGCAGGAGGGTATTTGAACTAAAGGGCAAAACGTTTTAATTAAAGTTGTCTAACGGTGGACAAACACTTTAGGCATCTAGTTGCTATTTGCTAATATGGTTTTGTGTTGGTGTTCCATCGTACGTTGTCTATTTGCTATAAGATTGTGATTAATCAGAACGGAGAAGAGGTCATGTTGCATGTTTGCACGGCGTGGAAGCCTTCAATGGTTAAGGAAAACACATCACAATATACTTAAAGCCTGCACGGTACACAGCCTAAAGTCAGGAAGCTTTTTTTTTTCTCCTGCCAAACATCTAAATTGACTGCACTGACACGCTGCAAATTTTGCTTCTCAATTCTTATCCGCTGTCTTGTTACTGTGCCAGCTGCCTGGTAACGGCTGCCTTGGACTGTTTTCAGAAAACAGTCATTTCAGATTTAATTCTTAACAAATGCAGAAGCTTTTTTTTTTTTCCTTTCCCTTGCTGGATACTAAAGGCAGCTTTTGCCGCAACGCTCTGCGCTGCAGATCCCAAGCCAAGATTACACGAGGGCACAAAAAAACGCCAGCGGTTGTTTATGGAGAAGGATAAAACATTGGGAGGAATATTTATAGGATTACAAATTAAAATGTCCCCAGTAGCATCCAGCAGCAAATCACTGCTTATCTGTAGTGTATATTTCTTTATGGGGGGTCTAACCGCAAATATGTATTTGTGGACGAATAAACCAGGGTGAATCAGTTGCATCGAGGTGTTAGCAGTATTGGCAGCTGTGCCAAAATAAAGGGGGATGTAACCATTGGATCGTTCTCTTGTGGCCCACTTTAATCATTGGTTGGTGACAAGGTCATTGGAACACTTTGGGGCTCATTTATCAAAGAGTTTTATCATATGCAACGAGTTTTAAAACTCGTGGCATATGATAAATGGTTCTCCAGCCAATCAGCTCCCAACTGTCATTTTTCAAACCGATGACAGTTAGGAGCTGATTGGCGGGAACACCATTATCATACGCAACGAGTTTTATAATAGTATGATAAAACTCATTGATAAATGGGCCCCTTTGTGTCTTGGGTGTAATTTTGTTCTTCGCTTAACTATCTCTAGAATGTTTGACTAAACATTGGTCCTCTAGTGCTTTGCCACCTTTATAACCATTGCAGGATTTAAATATAACTGTAGCTAATAAGTGATTCTTATAAGGGCTTCTTGGGTGTTTTAAGAAGTAAGTTTGAGATGTTTCATGAAGGTTCCATACTTCCTCTGCTGTGCGGATGACCTCCTTGTGCAGATAACAGCTACGATCACCACCACCAGGATAGTGATGGCTCCAACAGTAACCACGATGATCACCAAGAGATTGCTGTTCTTCTGCGGGGTCACACCGTGAGGCGGGTGCATCTGTCCTATGGGGGGCTCTAGAACAAAAGAAAAATTAAGTGTTAGAAAGTTAAATTCTGAAAACATGCACTGAAACAGCATAGGGGGAACTTGGGACTGTGCCATCCGGTGTTGACTGTGGACATATGAATAGTTGACCTTATAGGACAATGATGTCAATGACCTCTACCAGGAGAACATTCCATACAACCTATTGAATGATACAGCATAGCTGGGGTCCAGAACTATTAATGAAACAGAGGGAAATAAGTCTTGAATGTTGGCCCTATCAACTGTGGAACTAACCATGGATTATCCACAAAACAACCTACGCAAGTCTGCAACCTTCCAAACGGTTCATTGAGGTGCGATCATTAAAAGTGTCCTCCTTATAATGATGCCATAAATACAATGTCTGACTAATGTTTGTTTCGGCTTTATTGATTTTTAGTACAGTAGTTGTCTGTTTAATCAGACAGCAGCCAGTTCTCAGCATATGACATCTGTTGCTCAAGCCCCTCATTTGAGCTGCCTATGCACACTGGATGTATATCCAATTTGGCGACACACCACATGAGGTACAATTAGTGTAGTTGGCCTGACTTCCGAATTACTATATCGGAACAAATTTTGTTTTGCTTCTCTAGATCAGTGGTACTGATCATATAGAATGGTTGGACCCCAATTATTTAAATAGCAACATATAATTTTTTTTTTTAAATATAAGAATTCCTACTACCAATGGGGAGTAAAGATTGAGATGTTAGACCTCAAATAATCTCCTGGGACGTTTCCAAGTGGCAAAAAAAGGGGAAAAATACTGTATGGTAATACAAAAGAAAAACACATTTTTAAATATATTGTTAAACTTAAAATATATAGTATTTAGAGAGAGAGCGAGATGTGTGGTTCAGTTTTCCTGAAAACATTAGTGTTCCGAGTCTAATCGAGTCCAGACTCAGATCACTTTTGTGGTTCCGAGTAGAACCGAGTCCCCGACTCGGGTCTGCTTTAAATTCAGATCTCAGATTTAAAAACAGAATCTTGGGATTTGGATTTTGGGTTTTTGATTGAATACAAACGGGTCCAAATGACAGATTTTAATCCAAAATCTAAACCAATTCCGAACGAATACTCTTGAGGGTGGTTTTGCCAAAATCAAAACCCGGGGGTCAGCAGACATCTTTAAAAATATATAGTACAGTATATTTTGAATTATGAAAATAAAGCCTGCATACAGTATAGGACCAGCACAGGTTAAAAATGCACCTGCAAATTCAACACAATCTGCAATGTGCATCAGTCAGCTGCTGCAGAGAGCTCAGAGCTATCTACAAATATTTAATGTATAGAAGATTTATTTAAAGACCTTGGTGTATACAATGATACTGCACTGTTTACTTTCATTCCATATTGATGGAGGAAATGGTGTTCAGGGCCGTCGTGGGTAATGGATAACGCGTTTAAATATTAGCTGGACCCCCCACGGGTTCAGCTCTAGCTTGTCATGTTAATTTATACAGGCATCTAATTTTGGCTTTTTGTAGAGCTGAGCCTGGCTCATGCATCAGTCATGTGCTGTACGTGACTGTGGCAGAAATAGGCTTAGAACCGATACAAGTTATTGTGATTTTTCAGACAGTTTAACAAAATCGATGAACGAGAGTTGGGTCAGGTCACAGGGACTCTATCTGTTGTATCAGACATCGATGCAATGTATCAATTCATGCTACTGTCTTTGATATAATCTTATATCTGAAATCAGCAAATCTGACCATTATGGCCCTCATTCAGAGCCACTCGCTAGCGGCAGTACGCTCGTTCCGAGCGATGTTCGCACTTCTGCGCATGTGTACGGATCGTTATACGCATGCGCGAACCAGTCAGTGCGGCCGAAATTCATGTGCTCGCAATATAGCGAATGCCTGCTATTTTGAGTGACAGAATGAGGCGTATGTGGGTGGTAACGGGGGAAGGTGCTTGAAAATGGGGAGTGGAGATCAGAACGCAGGCGTGCTTAAAGGTCAAAACGGGCGTTTTATGGGTGTGCATAATTAATATAGCAGCGTCATTGACCACGTCACTGGGTTATTTTATAGCCAGAACTGCTCGCAAGATTGTGGTAGCAAAAACCAACCACAAGAATAGCGAGCAGTTCATACGCTGGTCGATGTACTCGATTAATCTAATAAATAGCGGACATGACGTATGGTGCGTGCGGCCAGGGGGCGTTTTTATCAAATAAACGAGCGTATGTTTTGCTCGCTCGTTCAGACTTAGAGGTGGGAACAGACTGCAATTTGCGAACGGATCATTTGAATAGCCACCCCTTGTTTTTGAACGAACGACCGCAAATAGCGAACGGCTCTGAATCAGGCCCTATATCTCTTGCAGTAAGATAAAAAAGAGCTAAACTAACAGGGAAGTGGAATTACCAGCTGTTGTTTTTTGACTAGTGAGCAGGGGGCTCCCCCATCCCTCTGAAATAAGATTGTTAAAAACCTGTGCTTTAAAATGTATTCATTCTGAGTGAGAACCAGATTAGCCACTAGGCGACCTAAACAAAGGCCCAGATTCCAGCACATGCAGGCATATCTGAGACAGAATGATCTGCTTTGTAGCTGCTCAATTTGATCTGGTGTTTCTTTTATTTATTTTATGCTGGATTTCACATCCCTAGTCTTCTGTATGAATCTGTCAATAGCAATGATCCTAAAGGAACCACGAGGGGTCCGCAGCGCCTTACAAGGTACAGTACATAAACAGAAACTGTATGAACAAAACAAGAACTAGGGGGTCTAGTTACTAAGCAGTGTTAGGAGACAGAGTGAAAAGTGATAAGGTACCAGCCAATCAGCTCCCAACTGTCATCTTTCAAACACAGCCTGTGAGATGACAGTTGGGAGCTGATTGACTGGCACCTTATCACTTTTCACTCTGTCTCCTAACACTGCTTAGTAAATAGACCCCCTAGTCACTTACAGAACATAGCAGGACATGGACATGGGTTATTATAACTTATAAACATTGCTGCATCTCAGCAGTCATACCCAAGGGATAGGTGCCATTGTAGGCTAAGGCAAAGCACATGAGGAAAAACGGCACTGCTCATGAGAGCTTACAGTCTAAAGGGGAGGGGCAGACAGACAGGGGTGACACAGAGGGGAGACACAGGGAGGAAGGAGAATGGAGCGGTGGGTTAGGATAAGAGCGGCAAGGCTTTGATGAAGTTGTGGGTCTAGAGAGCCTATTTGAAGATTTGTAGGGAGGTGGAGAGTCTGATAGGGATAGGGAGAGAGTTCCAGGTGTAGGGATCAGCACGGGCAAAGTCTTCCAGGTGAGAGTTGGAGGAAGTAATCATTAGTGGAGCAAATTGTGATGGTAGATGAGGTCAGAGAGGTAAATGGGAGAGGATTGGGTGAGGGCTTTGTAAGTGAGTGTTAGAGACTTGGCTTGGGTTCTGAAGGGGAAGGGGAGCCAATATAGGGCATGTGGGGATGAGCCGGGCAGTAGCATTGAGGACAGATTGGAGTGGATAGAGAGAGTCAGGGAGGCCAGATAAGAATAGGTTACAGTAGTCCAGTCGGGAGATGACCAGTATGTAAAATAGATAGATGATGACATAGCACTTAGGCCTTGATAGCGTCTTGAGCAATTCTTTACCGAGATACATTTGCAGTTTATGCGACTTCACATACATGACATAATGTGCCCTTTTTCTTTTTGATTTATTAAACAGGCACACAACTCCGTTTTGTGGACGGATCTTGCCAGTCTTCGTGCTATGCATGCTCCATAAGCGAGCCTCTGCCCTAATCTACGGGGATTCCAAGATGCACGCATCTCACTGATATCTGCACTTGTGGCTGAATGGTGTAACTGTGTAGTAAAAGGATGCTTACACGTAGGCTAATATCAACTAGAGATGTGCGCAGACACCCGTCTTTTGATTAGGTCCAGTTTCGGTTTTCTTTACAAATGAATAAAAACAGCAAAACTCATGTAACTCAGACCTGTTTTTGTTCCTATAGTATAGTATATTATATATACTATTATTAACCTCAACAACATTGTTTTTCCAGTCATTTCCTATCAATCTTGGTAAATTTTGGCACCTGCGTGTATATATATATATATATATTTATATATATATTGTGATAGGATCATTGGTAATGTGGTCTGTGGCAGGTACATTTGTCCCAGATTCCTGTCTTATGTGTTTTAAACCCCCAGGAGAAAGTCTGCAGTGTAGCAGGCTTGAGTTTCGGCTTTTTGAAAAGCCGGTTTGGGACCTGGGGGTTGTGGGTGAGAGGAGAGGGAGGGCTCCACCCACGGCCACTCCAGGTTTTGGTTCTCGAAGCCTGGTAACAGGCTTGTTAGGGTTTCCACCTGAGAGTGGCCAATATAAGCCTAGTGTGTTGAGGGCTGATTGTCTCACCTGGGAGAGCAGACAGGGAGTTTGCTCAGAGACACTTGAAAACCTATCCGGGAGTGTTGTGCTGTGCTTTTGTTGCTGGTGAGGGCATTAGGCCCTGCCAGGTTCTGGTAGTGAGGGAACCACCTGTGAAGTTAGTGCCCCGACAGGGCTAGGATTTATGTTTATGTTTTCTTTATATTATTTCTGACATTGTACAATAAAGACTGGCGCCGACCAGCTTGTACTCGAATCCAGTCTGGCGTACTGTTTCCCAGCTGCTGTGTGTGAAAGGAAGGAGTCCTCTACCCAGGAGAGGGACCCCCTAACCTGACTGTGTCACAATATGGTGGAGAATGCGGGCAACCACACACACTGAAGTTGCAGCAAGAGGAAAACTTTCCATTTAAAAATTAAAGGGACAGACACCCAATTTGTGAGTGTGGAAATAACACTGTGTCCTTGGAGTCCCATAGAGGAGGCATCAGCCAATGCTCAGAGAGGCAAGGTTCAGCTTCCAATCTACACCCCAGGACAAAATGGAGGAAATTATTAAGGCCTTGCTCCAAGCTACAGCAGCTCAGCAGGAATCTACCAGAGCTCAGCAGGAATCTACCAGAGCTCAGCAGGAGACTAACAGACTTCAACAGGTCGCCATTGAGGAAACCCGCCAGGCCTTAGCGGAAAACAGCCAGGCCATAAGAGAGGTGGTACAGCACCTGGTCGCCCGGCCCAGAGATGTTATTACTGGTCCTCCCACCACCACTCACTCCGTACGAGCCAGTCACTTCCTCCAAAAGATGACTTCGGGCGATGATGTGGAGGCCTATCTCGCCGCATTTGAAAGAACGGCCGAAAGGGAGAGTTGGCCCAAGGAGCAGTGGGCAAGTCTGGTGGCACCTTTTTTGTCTGGGGAGCCACAAAAAGCATATTTCGACTTATGCCTGGCTGATGCCAAGGACTATAAAAAACTAAAACAGGAGATCCTTTGTTCGTGCCCAACGGGTCCACCGCTGGGAGTTCCATAGGGACAAGCCTCCACGTTCACAGATGCATGACCTTGTCCATCTGTCCTCCAAAATGGCTACAGCCCGAGACGCTGACGGGACCACAGATCGTGGAAAGGGTCGTGATGGACCGGTACCTGCGATCATTACCTGTGACTCTGCGCAAGTGGGTGAGCCATGCAGACCCTAAGTCCGCGGACCAGTTGGTCGAGCTGGTGGAGAGGTACGTGGCGGCTGAGGAGCTGATGAGTATGCCCCACCGAGCCCCGAAGGTGCACCGGCGAACTCCAACAGACACTGGTAAGACTGTTCCAGGGGAGAAGGGTGCTGGGCGGTGGAATGTACCTAAGACTGAGGGTGTAGAACCTGGAGACAGGCCTGCCAGGCCAGGGAGGTTCTTGTCCCGTAAACGACTAGACATTAATATGACTCAGTGTTTCCGATGTGGTGGCTTCAGCCATATTGCCGCTAATTGTTCACTTACAACTGAACCTATGCAATGTGATACTGCTCATATCTACCGCAGGGGGTCTTTCTTTGCACAGACAGCCTGTACGGCTGACCGGCAGGCTGAGACTGATAAGCACATGTGTGTACTCACTGTAGATGGCAACCAAGTAGAGGCACTGTTAGACTCTGGTAGCTTGGTGACACTTATAAAAGCTGAGCTGGAGAACCCCTTGAGGCATACAGGGAAAACTGTGGGTGTGACCTGCATACATGGGGATACTCGATATTATGTTACGGCCGAGGTGAACATCGAGACACCATGTGGCTCTGCTATAGTTTCTGTGGGTTTGGTGCATGGTCTGGTGTACGATGCAATATTGGGGAGAGACTTTGCTCACTTCTGGAAGTTGTGGGAAAGCCGTTTTGTTCCAGAGGTGAACAACCCCGATCCATTTGAGAAGGTTGTCGATGTAGTGGAGGAGGGAGTTTCTTCTGAGTCAGAGTTATTCCCTTTTTCTACTATGGTTGGCGAACTAGAGAATGCGGAACATGACGGTGGTCCGCCAACTGATGTGCCTCCCATTGAGGTGGGAAGTGTTGTTGGGCCAGGTGATCGTCTGCCTGATTTAGAGGTCAGAAGAGAGGTCTTTGCCGTGGAGCAGTTGAATGACCCTACTTTGGTAAAAGCCAGGGAGAATGTAAAAGTAGTTGATAGTAAACCCGTAGACCCTGATAGTCCTTTGTCCTATCCCCACATGGCAATGTGTCAGGATTTGTTATATCAGGTGACTAAGAAGAGGGAAGATATTGTGGAACAACTAATAGTTCCTAAAGCCTACAGAAGAACAGTGTTGGATCTGGCCCATGGTCATATAACGGCAGGCCATCTAGGGGTAGAGAAAACCACTGAGCGAATAATGCAGAGGTTTTTTTGGCCCGGGCTTCATAAAGAGGTGTCTGACTTTTGCGCATCCTGCCCTGAGTGTCAGTATCATGCTCCCAGGCCACATTTTAAGGGTCCACTAGTTCCATTGCCTATTATAGAGGTGCCGTTTGAAAGAATAGCGATGGATTTGGTTGGACCCTTAATGAAGTCTGCCAGGGGACACCAGTTTATTCTGGTCATAATGGATTACGCTACCAGGTACCCGGAAGCGATCCCGTTGCGCAATACGTCAACCAAGACCATTGCCAGAGAGCTAGTTCATGTCTTTAGCAGGCTGGGTATACCCAAGGAGATACTAACTGACCAGGGTACACCGTTTATGTCAAAAGTCATGAAAGAGTTATGCTGCCTGTTCAAAATTGAACAGTTAAGAAGTTCGGTTTATCACCCCCAAACCGATGGGCTGGTCGAGAGGTTTAACAAGACGTTAAAACACATGCTTAGGAAAGTGGTCGACAAGGATGGTAGGGATTGGGATTACTTATTGCCGTATTTATTGTTGGCCATAAGAGAGGTTCCCCAGTCCTCCACCGGGTTTTCACCCTTCGACTTGTTGTATGGGAGACACCCAAGGGGGTTACTAGACATTGCCAAAGAGACATGGGAGGGGCAGTCTAGTCCTTACAAAACGGTGATTGAGTATGTTTCTCAAATGCAGGAGAGAATTGCTGTGGTAGTGCCAATAGTGAGAGAGCACCTGGAACAGGCTCAACAGGCACAGCAGAGGGTATACAACCGCAATGCCCGGTTACGCAGCTTTGCTCCTGAGGACAGAGTGTTAGTGTTGGTTCCCACTGTGGAAAATAAACTTTTGGCTAAATGGCAAGGGCCCTTTGAAATCTTAGAAAGAGTGGGGCAGGTCAATTACAAAGTTTACCAGCCGGGGAAAAGAAAGCCGAAACAGATATACCATATAAATCTGTTAAAGCCCTGGAAAGATAGAACGGTACTGTCGGCCGTCCGAGCCCCTCCAGTAAATCCAGGGCCCTTAGTTCCCGAAGTGACAGTGGCAAAAACCCTGTCGGCAATTCAACAACAAGAGGTCAAGGAGTTTCTGATCAGAAATAGGGTGCTGTTCTCTGACATACCTGGGAAAACCTCGGTCATTAAACATGACATCATCACTGACCCAGGGGTTAAAGTTAATCTAAAGCCCTATAGGTTACCAGAAGCACAAAGAGAATCAGTGTCGAAAGAAATTAAAAATATGTTAGAGTTAGGGGTTATTGAAGAATCACATAGTGAATGGTCAAGTCCCATTGTGTTGATTCCAAAGCCCGACGGGAGTTTCTGCAATGACTTCCGAAAGTTGAACAGTGTTTCAAAATTCGATGCCTACCCGATGCCAAGAGTGGATGAACTGATTGAGAGACTAGGGACGGCAAGGTATTTAACCACTCTTGACCTAACCAAAGGGTATTGGCAAGTACCGTTAACCGAGAGCGCCAAACAAAAGACAGCTTTTTCAGCGCCCGAGGGCTTGTTTCAGTACAAGATGTTGCCCTTCGGGCTACATGGGGCACCTGCTACCTTCCAAAGAATGATGGACAGGATTCTAAGGCCCCATAGACGGTATGCGGCTGCTTATCTGGATGACGTGGTCATTCATAGTCCTGATTGGCAGTCTCACTTACCCAGGGTACAAGCAGTGTTGGACTCCATCTATAAGGCAGGTTTGACAGCCAACCCAAAAAAGTGTTGTTTAGGCATGGAGGAAGTAAAATATCTGGGATACACCATTGGCAGAGGCCTGATAAAGCCTCAGCTCAATAAAGTTGATGCCATACAAAACTGGCCACGGCCTCTGAATAAGAAGCAGGTGAGAGCCTTCTTGGGAATTACGGGGTACTACAGGAGGTTTATACCCAACTTTGCCACCATGGCAGTCCCGCTGACTGACCTGACCAAAGGCAAACAAAGAGTCATGGTAGAATGGAGTCCTGAGGCAGAGAAGGCTTTTCAGGAGTTGAAAGTAGCGTTGTGTTCCCAACCAGTCCTGATGACTCCTAATTTTGAAAGGGAATTCATAGTACAAACCGATGCATCAGAAGTAGGTATAGGAGCGGTCCTGTCCCAGAACAAGGAGGGTGAGGAACCCTATTTTCTATCTAAGTAGAAAGTTGAATGTACATGAGAGAAACTATGCCACAGTGGAGAAGGAGGCATTGGCCATAAAGTGGGCATTAGAGGCTCTCAAGTACTACTTGGTTGGAAGAAAGTTCAAATTGATCACTGACCATGCCCCTTTGAAGAGGATGTCCGAAAATAAGGACAGTAATGCGAGAATTCCGAGATGGTTCTTGGCGTTACAAACTTTTAAATTTTCAGTGGAACACAGGCCAGGAAGCCAGCTGGCCAATGCTGACGCGTTGTCACGCGTTCATTGTTTGGGGGCTTCAGTTGTTCCGCCCCACAGGTCGAAACAAAGGGGGGGGATATGTGATAGGATCATTGGTAAAGTGGTCTGTGGCAGGTACATTTGTCCCAGATTCCTGTCTTATGTGTTTTAAACCCCCAGGAGAAAGTCTGCAGTGTAGCAGGCTTGAGTTTCTGCTTTTTGAAAAGCCGGTTTGGGACCTGGGGGTTGTGGGTGAGAGGAGAGGGAGGGCTCCACCCACGGCCACTCCAGGTTTTGGTTCTCGCAGCCTGGTAACAGGCTTGTTAGGGTTTCCACCTGAGAGTGGCCAATATAAGCCTAGTGTGTTGGGGGCTGATTGTCTCACCTGGGAGAGCAGACAGGGAGTTTGCTCAGAGACACTTGAAAACCTATCCATGAGTGTTGTGCTGTGCTTTTGTTGCTGGTGAGGGCATTAGGCCCTGCCAGGTTCTGGTAGTGAGGGAACCACCTGTGAAGTTAGTGCCCCGACAGGGCTAGGATTTATGTTTATGTTTTCTTTATATTATTTCTGACATTGTACAATAAAGACTGGCGCCGACCAGCTTGTACTCGAATCCAGTCTGGCGTACTGTTTCCCAGCTGCTGTGTGTGAAAGGAAGGAGTCCTCTACCCAGGAGAGGGACCCCCTAACCTGACTGTGTCACAATATATATATATATTATACATGCAATCAAAAAACACGCAGTATCTGGTTTATAGGTCTGAGATACAACTGGAAGACCTGAGCGGGTTTTCAACATAACCGAATTGCTCATCTCTACTATGAAGAAGAGTGTATTAAGGGCATGTATGCTTGCTGGCTGTGCCGAGTTGTGCGTATGCAGAAATATGGCTGCTTTCAGATGGTTCCCTTGCGCCAAGGACAGGGCTGGTGCCAATATGCACTGATAAGGATGATAGCTATAACTCCAAGCTATGTCATCTATCCAACTAGACCAACCCTATATGGGATACAGGGAAATATCTGCATTTAATTTCATCCACGCAATGCAAGTTGCAGTTGTGGCCGACTACCGTGCAACCCAGCCCCAGTGCCATGGGCATATCTATAATGGGTGCAGGATCCAGGGGGTCCCACACCGCACACCCCTCACCCATGCTTACATTTCCGCTGTGCACTGCAGAGATCACTGAGAAAATGGGGCCGGCCCCATTCTCTGCATGCACCAGCAATTGGGACCTGGGGGGTGGGGACACGGAGACCGCACATAGACCCCACCTCTATTGAACTGCCCCTGACAAGGCTTACAGTGTAGAATGGCAAAAGGGGAATTCGTACATTATGGGGCTGATTCTAAGTTGGACGCAGCAGCGTCAGTATCTGCGTCTATTGGCGGTCACCAGTCTGCAACTTTGTTAATTCCGCTACAAAATAGCCCCAGCTTGGTGTACACCCGTCCGTCCGAATGTGCAAGGACTGAGACGCCCACTGTCGGCATCCGCAGGTGCTGAAATACCGATTGTGTGCGCGTCTTTGTACGCACCATCCATCGCACCATCAAAACTTGCACCAGCCCTATGGCAGGCGCAGTTTCTCCGCCCGAGCATGGCCTGCTATGTGAGCGGTTGAGCGTCTCTGTATGCAGCCACTATCCGCGACACACTAGCGACACTCCCACAACACGCTCAAAAGACGGGTAAACTCCATGCGTCCGCTATGCCACCTCCCTGTCACCGCCCAGGAATGCCCGTTACATTATCAACACATTTCTGAGACCAGTTTATATTTAATCGATAATTTACACACCAGGTGTAAAGAGCAAAACACAGAGAGTTTTTAGAAGTGGAGATGTTGCCCGTAGCAACCAATCACATTCTACTTAACATTTATCTAACACCTTCTAGAAGATAATAGCTAGAATCTGATTGGTTGCGATAGGCAACATCTCCTCTTCTAAAAACTCTCACTTTAGTAAATATTTACCCATAGCACTGAGACCTTTACTGAGAGTGATGGTGTGTAAGCTCTGTACAGACAAACCTCTCCCTGGCCTGTGCTCTGAAGACTCATTGACTGATAAGGCTGCCATGTAAATACCAGTGTTCTCCAGTAAGAGGCGATTCCTAATTTATCATTACTAAGGGATAGAATGTGAAGTATTGAACGTTGAATCTCATTGAAGGTCATTTCTGCTCTTCATCTGAGGACCTCCTTCTCTTTCTCATGTGTGGGTCGAGTATACATTTACACAGCCAGATGAAAAATAAAGAGCACTGATTTCAAATGCTATCCTCTATCTTATCAAGGGCAAGGGATTCTCTTCAAATGCTGCTGCGTCCTTCTGTTTTGCTGAACGTTGAAAGGCTGATTGAAGACACCAGCTCGATGCAGAGCTCCGGCCTTGTTATTTGCATTCCAAAAATCAGCCATAGGGGAACATTTTAGCGCAGACAGTTGGCCTTGTCCAATGCATAGAGCGCAAATATTTTATACATCATGAGATCTCATACAAAAATTCCAAAAATATACTGGTAGGTTAAGTGGGTCCAAACAAAAAGTAACCCTAGTGTGTGTGTGGGTGTGTGAGCATGTGATAAGGAATATAGGGCCTGATTCAGACCCACTCGCGAGCGGCTGTCCGCTCGCAAGTGGGTCGATGTTATGGACTGAGCATGCGCACGACGGAAAGAGCTCCGTCGTGCGCATGCGCGAGACGCGACGAGCGAAGGAAAGTCCTTCGCTCGTTGTGTCCGATCAAAGGGGGCGTGCTGTCAATGTTGATTGACAGCACGCCCCCTTTGGTAGGCGTTCTGGGGGCGTGCCTCCCTGACGGGGGCGTTCCCACGGGAACTCCTCCCGTCAGAAGCCGGCCCACTGACATCACTAGTGATGTCAGTGGGAGTGATTTTGGCTCTGATAGAGCCAAAATCACTCCGGAGCTTGCAGTTGAAAACCTCAACCGCAGGCTCCGGCTCGCAATTTCGATGGTCACGATGGTCTCGACCATCGCGGCCATCACAATGCACGCTCGTATAGCCTGTGGGTGGTGACCCACAGCTATACGAGCGTCCAGGAGGACGCTCCATGAAAATGGAGCCCGGCCCTCATTCAGAGCGTGCGCTCTGCTCAGAGCGTACGGCTCTGAATGAGGGCCATAGATTGTAAGGTCCACTGGGGCAGGTGCGAATGGACAAATATTCTCTGTAAAGCGCTGCGGAATATGTGTGCGTTATACCAATAACTGGTAAAAAATAAATAAATACAATCTGAATTAGGCAACCTATGTTAGTACCCAAGTCCCAGGAGGTCTCGCTGTTGTTTATGGACCCTAAGAGGCATATCTTCAGCTGCTAAGGGGTAAATGGTGGCAGCAACCACGCACGGAACAAAGGCTCATCTTAGCTCTAAGGGATCTATGTATCAAGCAGTGAATAGCATGGAGATGTGGACCAGGGGAGATGTTGCCCATAGCAACCAATCAGCTTTGAAGTAGCATTTATCAAGTACAGTCTATAAAATAATACATAGGAGCTGATTGGTTGATATGGGCAACATCTTCCCTGGTCCACGTCTCCACGCTTTTCACTGCTTGATACATAAACCCCTAACTCAAGAGAAAAACAGATTATTGTATTTACTGACACAAACTATGTGAGCCATTCTATATGGCACAGAATTAATATGTGTGAGCAATTGCAGGTAGACGTCAGTAAGGCCAATCAGAGGAAAAATGATATTTCAAATATATTCCTCTCTCTTTGAGGATAAAATGTATCAAACCTTCCAGAGAGAAAAAGGGGCCTTTAACATTTTCACCTACTGTTGTAGAAATGAAATATTGGGGGCCATTCATTATAAAGGTAACGCAGGAGATACGATGGACCTCATTCAGAGTCGGTTGAAGCGGCCGCACGGTCGTACGGAAAAAAATCGGCCGGATATTCAAATTATTCCCTTGCAAGTTGCGTCCCTAAGTTCGGATCGGTAGTTGGCCGACCAAGGGGAGGAAGCGGTCGGAAGACAAAAAAATACGCCCCCTTCTCATACGCATTACATGTCATCTCCGGGCATATAAGGATTAATCGAGACCATCGGGAACCATCGGCACTGGTCGCAGAGTTTAAGATTGACCATACCCTCACTTAAGCTCTACGATCATGTCAGTGTAAAAACCTCCCATGTCACATGTGCCATGACGCTACTTTGTTAATTATGCACTCCCATAATCCGTATGCACTCCCATAAAACGCCGTTCGCATAATGAGGCACGCCTGCGTTCAGATCTCCACTCCCCCGTTTACAAGCACCTTCCCCTGTTACCACCCACAAACGCCTCCATCTGTCACTCAAACTACCGACCTGGCTGTGTTCAAGGAGAGAGAAATTTCTGATCGTAGCGGCTAGTTTGCGCCCGCGCATTGCGAACTTTACGCATGCGCAGTATAGCGAACATCGGTGGCATACGACCGTGCGGCCGCAACGACCGACTCTGAATGAGGTCCTCTATCTCTTGCTTACCTTTTGGGCCATAGACTAGTAGGTGGTCCGATATTCATCTGAAAATACAACCTTTTTGGAGATTGACAGCAGGAACCTTCGCCATCTTCAGATGCTGTTTGTTCCCGGACCCCCATTTCCTTATAGGAAGGAGGTCTGGGTTGCGATAAGGAATCCTTTTGGATCCCTCCCCCCTTATTCGGCTCCCTCTGCTGGCCATCAGGAACTTTGTGTCAGCTGTTTCCACCACAGAGCAATGTTGGTGTTTTAGTATCCACTGCTGCTACTCGCAGCGAGTTGGATACTAAATTAGAACTATCCAACATCAGTGCTTAATGAATAGGCCCCAAACTGTTAAAATTGTCCATAGTAACCAATCAGCTTCTGCAGAGGCGCTTTGAGAGAGGAGGGGGCCCGCGTGCAGGCTTCGATTGGGCCCCCTCCTCTCCGGCGATGCAGTAGACTCTAGCAATGTGACATGCCCTGGTCTCCAGGAACATGGCGCCTGCACCACATTCCCGGGACATCTCTACTGCGCATGCGTGAATCACCAGAAAATGGCCGCAGTGGCCATTTTCACAGTGATTTCTGCAGTTTAGCAGACGGT
This sequence comes from Taudactylus pleione, assembly GCA_031769625.1. Classification (NCBI taxonomy): domain Eukaryota; kingdom Metazoa; phylum Chordata; class Amphibia; order Anura; family Myobatrachidae; genus Taudactylus; species Taudactylus pleione. The sequence goes on along the minus strand of JAUIMM010000561.1, from coordinate 2,061,434 downwards.
GCTGAGAAGACGGAGAGGTAAGTATATTTTAAATGGGCGCAGGGTGTGCGGTGTGTGGGGCTTCCTGGACCCAGGGGTCCATGTGCTCCGCTCACCTTGCACACATTATAAATACGCCCCTGAGCTTCAGCCACTTCATAGACTGTGCTAGATAAATGCTAGGTAGAAGTTCACTGGTTGCTATGGGTAACTTCTCCACTTTATCTCTCATAGGATTGATACATCTCCCCTTTTTTTTATCTTTATTCAGTGTAAATAAACCCATAAGCAGTCGTCAATTGTACAGTGTAATGGAATATGTTAGTGCTATACAGTATAAGCACACATGTAAATAATGTTAATGCTACATGTCATGAAAGCAGTCCAGGGCGGTAACTGGGGGGTGCGAGCGGTGCCCTTTGGCCGGCACCATGGCATCTGCATGTGGCTAGCAGGGTGTCTACTGCAGAGCCGCCCGGAGCCTCCAAGGGAAGCTCCGGCCAGGCACTCTGCAGTCTGCGGAGCTTAGGGTGTGATGTCATGACATTGCGGGTTTAGGAGGTGGGACCGGCACAGGGCGACATAGAGCCTTGTTATGGCACTGAAGCAGTCAGATGATTTAGTCATTTCAAAGTCATGTCCCCACTGTAAAACAAAAAGCTATACTGTATGGGAATGGGTATGAAATCCCGGCAGTCAGGATGCCTGCTGTTAATATACCGACAGCGGCATCCCGATGCTCAGGATCCCGACAAGGGTCGGGTAAGTATACTTACCTTCCCCCTTCTCCCCCTAACCCTCTATTTCTATATGCTAACACTAACCCTCCCCCCACCCCATCCTAACCCTCCCCGTTAATGCCTAAATCTAACTCTCCCCCCTTACTGCCTAAACCTAACCCCCCCCCCCCAGTGGTGCCAAACCCTAACCCACCCCCGGGGTATCAAACCCTAACCTCCCTCTCCCCTAGGCTAAACCCCCCCTCCCTTGCGCCATCTGAACCTAACCACCCCCCCCCCCGCGGCTAAGTCCTAACCAGCCCCCGCTATACTTATGTTCAGAATGTCACCTCCTGTCGGCATTCCGGCCCCGGTCTTCTAGCCGGGTAGTGGCATTCCCGGCGCCGGGATTTCTTCAGTCGGGATTCCGCACGTCGGTGTTTTAACTACAGCCCACTGTATGCTACATTACGTATACACAGCGAGATTTATTTGGTAAGATAATATTAGTGCTCCTTGTCATTACAGAACATTACTAACTGTACAAGAGTGGGCGTATAATATTTATTTATTTGTGTAGATGAGCCTAATTACCTGTCACTAGCACAACAAAGAGTGTGCTCCCTGTGTGACTACATCGTACATTTCGCAAATACTTGAGCAGCACATTTGTCCTGAGTCGATGGAAGTTGGCGCTCGTGCGGTTTATGAGTCTTTTCTCGAGAGTTTGGTTCAACATACGGTGCATACACACGATCAGATTTTTCCTTCAGATATGAACGATAATGATTTAAAAATCGTTCAGTCGTTCATATCTGAAGGAAAATCGTTCATATCTGACATGCCTGAATGATGGACGATCAACGATGCGCGTTCCCGTTTGTCAGATAACGATATCTGACATCTGATGGGTTTGCAGTCAGACTTGGACGATTCCATTCATTTTAATGCAGTCAAAAATCGTTCAATCGTTCAAATCGTTCAAATCGTTCAAAACTTTGGTAAAATCGTTCAAATCGTTCAAATCGTTCAATCGTTCATCTGACAAATCTGACAAGTCTGACAAATCTGACCGTGTGTACGCTCCAATAGTGCTTCTGAAGCGCTAGACACGCCCTGGGGGTGTGTCCATGCCAACTGTAACGTGACCACGCCCTTAGCGTGACATGGCCGTCCCCTCAGAGGACAATTAATCTTATTCCACTTTACAAAAGTCAAAGGTCCTGTGGTATGTTCCAATGTTTATGCGCTGACCGGCGACACTGCTTGTAAAATCCCAATTCCAGCACCTACTGTAGTTTGTATGAGACAACATTAATTAAATGTAATATGCATCATTGTCGCACTACGTTCATGTTTGGGGGGGCATATTATCCTAGGGTTTTAATTGTATAACGTAACACTAGATAGATCACTACACATTTACACTGGACTGCTAGTAAATAAGCTTCCACTCTTCCCATAAAAGGGTCTGTTTGGTTAATGATTTGCAAAGTGATTAAACTAACTCATTGAAAGCGTTACTTCCATGTTTACAGCAGCTTTCATCGTTGCAGGCGTGAAGAAATGGTTGTCAGTATAAAACAAAAGGAAATGTCTTTTATCTAAGTGTAATGTAATATAACCGGGAGACCTTGAGATAAGCTGGTGTTGAATGAAACACCAGAAAGAATGTTTACAACAGAAGAAGCTCTTCTTCATTTCGTGATACAAAATAAGTGTCTTGTTCTTTATAAAGCTTATGGGGCTGATTCTGGGCAAAGCAAATAGAAGGAGCAAATCTGCACCTGGGCAAAACCGTGTTGCACTGCCAGATGGGGGAGATTTCCATTGTGCAGAGAGATTTAGATTTGGGAGGTCCGTCTCATTAGCCGAAGTCCAGCATTTGTAGGCTACATGTAAAGGCAACCAGTATTTACCCTGCATGCAAAAAATGAATAACTGTATTTCATACATGCCTACCCTCCCAGAAGACACGGGAGGCTCCCGATTTTTTGGGTAACCCCCCGACACCCTGGAAGGGTAGACACTTCTCCCGCATTCTGCCCACTTCCTAGAATTTTCTTGCGGACCGGTGGGTCCACGAGTAGGTGGAATGACCTAATGACGCGATTCTATGAGAATCGCGTAATTTTGCCCCGTCCCTTATTTAAATATGGGCAGCGCGCTGCAAATTGCCATGAGGGGGTGGGGCTTAATGACGCCCCCAACACCTCTCACCTGCTTCTCTTCTCTTCCCCGGGCTTCTCACATGGAGGAAAACTCCAATATTTGCAAATATGCTGTATTTGTGCACCCCTTGCATTGCAACATGGTAAGTCCAGTCGCAAAGTAGCACTTTTTTTTTTTTTTAGTACTTTGTTCCCAACTTTGCATTGGCCCCTGTGTGTATACTGTATGTGTAATACGTATATAAGCACATGCTTTCAAACATAAAACCTAGAGATGTGCGCAGACCCCCTTGTTTTGGTTCTAAATTACTAATTATCGTGTTCGGTTTTGGTTTTCTTTAAACATTGATAAAAACAGTTAAAATCATGTAAGTTGCACCTGTTTTTGTTCCTATAGTTTTATTAACATCAATAACATTCATTTCCAGTCATTTCCAGTCAGTTTTGACCACCTCACAGCACGAGGGACTTAAATGCAATACAAAACAAGATCCAGTTTTGAGATCCGAGTTCCGAACTTGGCAAGAAGACCCAAGTCGGGACTCGGTTCTACTCGGAAGCCTAAAGTGATCCGATCCGGGACTCGGTACAACTCGAAACCAAATAGTTAGAGTGTGTACAGTTTTCAGCAAAACTCTACTATTTACTGACAAATCACTATCACCAGCACCTCTATACAGCAGATGCGAAACATAGGCCTCTGAAAAGGCGCATAAGCAAATATTTGCAGGTAAACGTGGCCCGCATTTGCGTGAACTTGCCGTCACTAAACTTTGTCCACGTGGCAACAACTCTTCTCACGCCAGATTGGCTATAAAGATCGATACAATTAAGTTATGTACAAATCTGCATCACGTCCACTTGTTTTCTGTGCATGTGCTGTGCAAATCCACAAGATACGCTACGTAATGGGCGTACGTGTAACAATGCAGCAGGCCCACGATGACTGCGTTTGATGTCTCCAAAGGAAATAGATTTATTTTGCTATAGTCTTATATTATTTTTTATAATAAAAGGATTAATCTGATCCCCTACAAAATAGACAAATGATGATTATCCAGCACAATATCGCTCCTTAGTCTTGCGCTAAAGGTGTGCTGTACTATACTAATCCACAGCTGATACTTTTCTGTGTTTCAGTTCGTCATTTCATATCATTGTAATTGTGCCTGAACCAGAGCACGAGGGGCTCATTGTTCTACAAACAAAATGCGGGAAACGCAGAGGTTCTCTATCCCCTGTGGTGCAGGTGCCAGTAATGAATTCATCTTTAATCACTAGTTGTGAGTTCTGTCATAATGTGATCTTTCTCATCTGGGAATAAAGCAACGTGCCACGTTCTTGGATATCCCACTAGCAGATTTCCGACGCCCCATTTAATACTGAGAACGGGATGCTATTGGCTGCTAGGGAAAGTCACCGGTAACGGTCATCACATATAATTAATGTGCTGTAATCTACATGGATTTCTGCCACATAGTGCACAACAGGCCTATATCTAATTAATATCTTATTTCCCCACAGACATTTTGAAGAAAATTAAGTAAAGTATCCTGCCGCATATTAATTTTCAGCTTGGCTAAGCATGCAAAGGCTGTTGTGTGGGCCCCAAACACACCCTCCCCTAATTATAGAACACATTTGTCTTTGTTTATCATTACATCTTTCCTGCGTTTTAATTTATTTTCATATTTAATAGACTTCTGAACTCGCGCGGCGACGGGAGAAGAAATAGGCAGCAGCTACCAAATAAATATGCGCTTTGCAAATTCAACCATTATAGGGTTTCACATATTAATACACAAGAATATAGTGGCATTGTCGAGGCAGGAAATGCCTCGTACCTCAGGGACATCTCTTAGTCTTAGTGAAAGTATAGGCTGTTTACTGGCTCAGCACACAAAATGGCCGCCAACACTGTGAGTAGTTGGCGGGTGCAAGCTGGCCTGAGATGAGCAAGAATACAGGATATGTCGGAGGATTGCTAGTGATGATGTTGGGGTGAATCTCCCCATTTTTTGTCATTGAATAATGAAACTAATTAATTAATCTCTAATATGACTCTGGGCCTGATTCAGACCCGGTCGCAAGCGCTGTGCGCTCGCAACCGGGTCGATGGTAGGCCAGTGCGCATGCGCACGACGGAGCCGGCTCCGTCGTGTGCATGTGCGAGACTCGGATAGCGACGGGCACTCTGTCGCTCTGGGTCTGGTACCAAAGGGGGCGTGCTGTCGATGTTGAGTGACAGCACGCCCCCTTTGGTGGGCGGGCCGGGGGAATGGCTGCCCAGACGGAGGTGTTCCCATGGGAACGCCTACCGTCTGGGGCCGGCCCCACTGACATCACAAGTGATGTCAGTGGGAGAGCTTTCGGCTCTGTTAGAGCCGAAAGCTCTCTAGGGCTTGCGGCAACGAGACCCTACCACAAGGGTCTCGTCGCAAGCCCGATGGTCGCGATGGTCTTGACCATCACGACCATCATCATGGCCGCTCGCTATAGCTGTGTGTGGTCATCCACAGCTATGCGAGCGGCCAGGAGGCCGTTCTGAAAAAAAATGCCCGGCCTTGATTCGGAGCAAGCGCTCTGTCAGAGCGTCCGGCTCTGAATCAGGCCCTCTGTGCAGGATGCAGGACAGCTCTCCCGATGACAGCTGTCCTTTGCGAGAGAGGGATTATTCTCACAGAACTTTGCGGAAAGAAGTCCATAGGCTTTTACTGGGTAACGCCATCCAAAGATGGCGTCACTCATCGGGTCCACCTTTGCTTTCCCAAGCTTGGTGCATATCAGAAATGCGGTCAAACCCACGAAAAAAGGCATTTTCGGGGGTTTGACCGCATTATTGATTAATAGTGCATCCCGTCCCCTGTGTGCAAAACTGCTTAATAAGGAAATGTAATTGTTCATTTTAAAATTACCATTATATGATTTCATCTTTGTCAACACACAATTCTGTGCTTTATTCACTACCGTTTACAGGAGGGGAATTTAATTAAGGGCGAATCCGTTCGCCCCGCCGAATCGGTGTGGGATCTTGCACAAAACTGTTGCTACCCCGTAGGATAGTGAGCACTTTGTGTTAATTGGGCTGACCGTGCGAAGGGTGCGAGATGGGCTGCCTTTGAAGGCGTTTAGACGCCACGGTAACGGCAATTCGCACCCTTTGTCGAATGTTGCGATCGCAGCTATAATTACGTTCGGAGGTCTGCTGCAAAAATATGCTAATGTATGCAATCGCAAAGCCGTCGCACAGCCAGCATAGAGACGCCCTCAACCGCTATCTCACATCCGTAATACCATGCAGTTCTGTGTATACATCGGGAACATCGGCCCTTCACACACAATTACAGCAGATCTGACCTTACTCAGAAATTGCTAACCTCGTCACACGCAGTGCGTAGACAAGCTGCGTATGCCATCGCAGTGGCTAATTTATGCACGCCCCTGTAATGGCGCCCAGACGTACAAGCACGTCTGCGTTTCTCTGACCACTCCCCCTCATCACCACCACCAAACGCTGACTACTGGTCTGCGTTGGCTTTCTCTCTGCTGAATGATCGCCAAACGATCGCAATGCTAACTCACGCATGCGCAGTACGCACCATCGACCGATTTGCGTAGGCTGTTGCAGTTGCGATCCATAATGAATAAGGACCACAGTTTTAAGTACAACTCAGTAAATAATCCACAGCTCAGGGTTGACTATTAGAGGGAATTCAAGTATTTTTGTTTTAAATTATTTACTTTGGAAAAAAAGTGCATAAGAAGTGGCCAAATAAAGATGTATAAATGTTCTGGATCTCAAAAGATCATGACAATATTGTTCCCCTTCTTAGCCAAGTAGCTTTTGACAAAATAGTAGCATGTGCTGCCTGTAGCTCATACTGTAGCAACAAATAAATGTAGAATATATAAGTTTACAAAGTCTTTGGTTGCTAATAGCAACTTGCTATAGATTAATTAGATCACATTTGTACACAAGATCCAGGTAAGAACATACTGTACAAGCTCATAAAAACTAATCTTACTCATTAGGCATGAAACCAAGCTATTACTGTGTTAGCTAATTATATTTTATAACTGCATATTTCAGAATCAGTTACGTAGTTTAGCTTTAGCAGAAGTTAGTCTTACGGCCGTAACTAGGGTAGTGCGACCAGTGCCATGGCACAGGGCACCGCATGGCAGGGGGCGCTGTTTGGGCCTGTCAGTTATCTGTTTATTATCATTCTCACTTGTAGCTTTCTCTTATATTATTCCCAGCATCTCCTGGTCACCCCTATCTCTTCCCTGGCCCGTCCCCATGAGGCCATGGCCCTTTTTCATGTGCATTATGTCCCTCTTTGGAGGGGGCGCCAATGCCTTTTCTGGCACAAGGCACCAAAACGTCTAGTTACGGCTCTGTACTATTCCTGGTCTGATCCTGTTACTTTGTTAATATGACTGCTTCCTGCCACTCATAAGCAGCCCACAAATGTATGCAAAAGTGATCTTACAATAAGTGGCCTGATTCAGGGCCTGATTCAGAGCGCTCGCTCTGAATCAGGGCCGGCCTTCTGTTTTTTGCGAGCGGCCAGGAAGATGGTCGCGATGATCAAGACCATCGCGACCATTGGGCTTGCGACGAGACCCTTGTGGTAGGGTCTCGTTGCCGCAAGCCCTTGAGTGCTTTCGGCTCTACCAGAGCCGAAAGCACTCCCACTGACAGCACTTGTGATGTCAGTGGGGCCGGCCCCAGGCGGGAGGCGTTCCCATGGGAACGCCTCCGTCTGGGCAGCCACGCCCCCGGCCCGCCCACCAAAGGGGGCGTGCTGTCACTCAACATCGACAGCACGCCCCCTTTGGTACGAGACCCGGAGCGACGGTTTGCCCGTCGCTATCCGGGTCTCGCGCACTGGGCCACCATCAACCCGCTTGCGAGTGCATAGTGCTCGCGAGCGGGTCTGAATCAGGCCCTCAGTATGGATTTCTATTGCGTAGGCAGCTGCGAATTCGCACGGAACGCAGCTGCGATACGATGTTAATGCCTGCCACAGCTCAGCCGGCGTAGAGACGCCCACTGCTGCTTTCTCACCTTCTTACTACCTCGCACTCCGGCTTATACATCGTACATCGGCCCGTCGCGCGACATTGACACCAGGTCTGACCCGGCGCAGAAACTGCATGTCTCATTTCACGCAGTGGGTGCGGTGCATACGCATGCTCAGTGGTTAACATTCGCTCGATCTGCGTAAGTCATCGCAATTGCGCACGTTGCTGAATCAGGCCCTTGTTTCCTTTAGCACACGGAGGTGAAAACTATCTGGGTCAGATGCCTTCTCTGTCTTAACCTTGTTTAGCAGTAAGTGCACCTCCTCCTGTGGGGCCCACATTTAGGGGCCCATTTATCAAGAATGACATACTCAATGAATCAGGGCCAGATATTAGTGCCCAGGATCGCATTGCAGTAGGTGATAATGCCGCCTGAATGTGTGTCATAGCGCACACAGGGACAGGGGGCTCTGACAGAAGCCTGTCCCTGCGATGGGCTCAGAGTGAAGTGACCACATCAGCGGTCTATTCGCTCCTTTATCCAGACGGTTGCGCTTGTGCGGTCCACAGACCTCCTTGGCAGTGGCCATTGCCAAGGTGGGTTCCGGAGGAAGGACCACAGCAGATATTGGCAGATATTGGCGATATTTGCTGCGGTCCCTCCATAGTACATCAGGGGGATACTTTTCGGATATCCCCCTAAAATGGGTGTTTTCGGGAAATATGCCGCAAATATTTAAAGATACATAGGCCCCTTAATGACGAGCATGGGCTATTGCTGCACAATACAACCTGGCAGATTTTTCTCCCTTGTGACTACAGATTGACCATAAAAATATATGTACAGGATCAAAGCTTTATCTTCAATTTTTATATATTTTTGTACAGGATGTCATTTCATGGTCCTATATTATACCCTTAATTACTTACTGCTTATGCGGAATACATTTAGGGATTGGAATAGCTCTGCTTTGCAATCTGTTTTTCACTTTCAATTTTTTTGCTCACCTTATTTCCTTTCTACATACTGTATTGTACTAATTTTATGTCATGAATTTTCAGTGCTGACTAATTTTAACATATTTAAATGCTCTTTTTTTCTAATTTAAATAACTCAAGGTGAATACCACATTTTAATTTGTTCCCATTCAATTTGTAAATTGTAGTAATTGAATTTTACTAGTATTGTTGTGCTAGTTGGTTTATAATAGACCACAATTTGCACTTAACTGGATTTCACCTAAACACAACCTCCCTCTCTCCCCTCCTGTCCTACTGTATATTTCCAATCCCTACAAACATGCCAAGGCAGCCCAAATTCACTGCACGACAATCACTTTCAGCCAATCAAATATCAGTTTTACCGCTTATAACAAATGTATTGTTCTAGAGCAGTGGTTCTCAAACTAGGTCCTCAGGACCCCACACAGTTCACGTTTTCCAGGTCACCCAGCAGGTGCTCAGGTATATTCTTTACTCGCTGACACATTATAAAAGATCCACAGGTGGAGCTAATTATTTCACTTGTGTTTCTGTGAGGAGACCTGGAAAACATGCACTGAGGACCGAGTTTGAGAACCCCTGTTCTAGAGACTCCAAGGTGTGGATTCAATTCAACGCAAAGTTCAATCTGCAGCTACACAGATTTCTAGCCATTACAGTAAGGAAATGTTGCTTGTCTTTTGCCCGCACCCAGCCCTGGCGACTATGGGCACATCTGTACCGGGCCCCAAATTCTAGGGGGCCATGGAGGAGCTCACTGATAAACCTCACTCTAACATCTGCCTGTGCCGCTGCAGTGATCAGCAGGGAACAGGCATGTATGGATGGAATCAGTGCTTTGTTGCACTGGCGGCAGCTGGTACAATAAAGATTTTGTTTATTAAGGCACAGTGTGCATGACATCACGCAGCTCCACTGCAAGATAGACCAGAGGAGCTGCAGCGAGCAGCAAGAAAACATAGAAGATAAGTGTGGAGGCTTGAGAGCCACTGTGGGCTGGGGTTGGAGAGACACTGTGGGCTGGGACTGGAGGGACACTGTGGGCTGGAAAGACTATGGGCTGGAGCTGGAAGGACACTGTGGGCTAGAGCTGGAAGCATACTGTGAGCTGGGGATGGAGGGACTGTGGCCAGGAGGGACACTGTGGGCTGGGCCTGGAGAGACTCTGGGTTCTGGAGTGACACTGTGGGTTCTGGAGGGACACTGGGGTCTTGAGAACGACTCTGGTTGCCCGGAGAGACAGAAAGGGTCTGGGGATGGAGAGACACGATGCTGCTAGGGAAGAAGACACACAAGGGGGCTGGAGAGAGACAAAGCGAGATGAGGCTGAAGAGAACTTTTTGTTCACATTTTGCCCTGCACTAAAACTTCTGTTACTATGTATCATCTGGTTGAATCTCTGCTATATGACAATGACTTTGGTTATATATCTATGCAAACAGGCTTCTTCCGGACCATGTGATCTCCTATATGAATAGTGAATACCAACTGAAGTCACCATCTGCCCAGAGAGGAACAAGTTCCCCATTGCAGAGAAACCACATATAGGTAAGGCAGACTCTCAAGCTGCTGACCAGTACCTGCCAGGGACGTGGGGGTGAGGGGGCCCCTAAAAAATTGGGTGTACTGGGCCCCCGTGATTTCTGCTGCCAACTCTGCCCGCCCCTCTATAGGGTGCAATCTAAAACAAGAAATACTTTCTTGCCAGGAAATATTGTAATATACAGTATTAGCTCCTGTCAATCAGTTAAATGACAAAATGCTAAAACGGTCACTCATTTCATCCCGTCATAAAGAGACAATGGCTTATTTTATTTATTTATTATTTATGTATAGCTCCAGCACAGTCCGTTGCCCTTTACAACTGGGAACAAAAGAAAAATTAAGACTGGGTAGACTAGTAACAGACAGACAACGAGGTCGGAGGGCCCTGCTCGCAGGTTTAAGTCTGCTGACATTTCAAGTGTCCCTGTCATGTACACACAGAAGAAGCAGGCAATTTGTCAGCTGGACCAATGAACTGACAACAAAATGACAGTATTATTCACTGTGTAATCAAAACAGGAAAACAGGAACAGTTGCTGTATAGTGTAACAATACATTTCCGCTACGTACCATTAAGACTACTCCTGTCAATCAAATTTGTGTCCACCGGCCAATAAGCTCCATCTCCATGGCGACCTGTTAGATGAGAAAACAATTCCGCTGTCATGTTAGTCTGTCCACCCATTAATAACAGTCTTATAGTTTACACCCATGCACAACACCGTGTTTGATGAAAAAGCAAGATTGCTCTTTTCTTAGCAGCTGCAAGTGAGAAAAAGCAATATTTATAGATTACTACGTAAAGCTATATGCAGGGCTATATTTCCTTATTAGGATAGAAGGGTGGAGTCACATGAGCAGATTTCCTATTCTGCCAAGTTTTGGGTTTCGGGCCAGCAGGAAAGTAACTGAAGCAAACGAGTACTTCAAAGCAGTGTATATACTGTAATTTTTTTCCCCTGTACCTGCACACTGACAATTAAACAGCTCACAAACTGTTTAGTTATTACTTTGCGTTTTTACAAGCAGTGAATTTTTTCTGATAGTGGGAAAATGACTCTGAAATATGAAAGAACTTTATTCCCCTGCTGAATAAAAGCAGCTCATGTGACACCAGCCATTAGGAGCCTGCACAGACAAAGGACAAGTGGTGTTACAGTATCAGCTCTGCTGGATAAATCTAGAATTCCTGCTGCACATTCTTACACAGAATTCATTCATATTCTGGTATGGTGTTTAATGACCGTGGCAGGATAGATGTGGAGCCTTGAGAAAATGTTCATCGTAAGTACGTAACATGTCAGTGCCTGGCCGTTTGATCTGGAAATTGCCAATCCATAGAACAGAGGTTGCTGGAGAAAAAAGTATATATATATATCCGTCTATGTTAATTAGATTCACCGGCAGGAATTGCCTTTACCCCCCACCCCCCTTCCCCATCTATATGACAGACAGGCTCTCGTTTGACAGACCAGAGAGATCATGTAGCCTATGACAGACGGAACACAGATACATTTTACATCTCATCCGGCCAACCTCGTTTGACGGCTTGCGTTTGACATTTCCTTGGCTACATGAATATTGTCTTTTATCATGTGAAATTGTGACAGCCCATCTCATCCACTTTATGTGCCTGAGCCTGGGTTTACTTGTCAGGTGAAGTAAGACCACTGTCATGTCCCATTACAGATATAGGAGACTGTGGGAATCACTGGTAAGGCACGATTGGTTGGGAGTCATACTTAAGTAATGGTTGGCACAAAACCTTTTAAAGTATCCACTCGTATTTGTGTCAAATTCCGCAGCACGTACATCCTGATCTTTCCGCAAAGCGGCATGGGAGGGCACGGAAGGAGCAGAATTTGAAAGTCACGCTGGGCACTGATGGCTACTTTATAAGATTGTCATTTCCATGTAAAATCACATTTGCACTTTTCAAAAAGCAACTAAGGATTTGCTTACATTTTTTTGTAATATATATATACATTTCATACACACAGTATATCTATATATATATATATATATGTATGTATATATATATATATATACAGTATATATATATATTTACATATTTACGTTGCTTCCCCTACTACAACAGCAGAGGCCACCTTTCTCTTTAAATTACTGGGATGCCTGGCTAACATCTCCCCTGACTCTCATTTGCATAGATTGCCACTAGCATTGGGGAAGGGCTGCACAAAATGAGAGGACAGAAATAGATGTAACAAACATACATGTGTATAAAAGTATTTTTGACATTTCAGAAAAAATGCAGCTAACTACATAGCAAATGAATATCCCCTAACTTGTGTTAGTGCCATTGGTGTAACTAACAGAGCTGCAGGGGTAGTAGCTGCTCCAGCCCAGGCAGCTTAGGGAGCCCACAAAGCCCCCCTACCCAACCCCCTGGCCCTGTGTAGCTGCCACCCCTCGTCCTGGGCCCTGCTCGCCTCTGCCTGCTCAGGCATGTGAAGCCACTCAAATGCAGCTCAAGTAAGTGGAGTGGCCGCTGTTAACGTAATTCAAGGATGGGCAGGGGATAAGGAGGAAACGTTGTATGCCCCTTACATACTGTATATTACTATGGTCCCTCAAACTTCTACTTACATCTCTGTATAGCATCAATATATTATGATAAAGATTGCACATTAGGACAGCATGGTAGCACAGAGGTTAGCATTGCTGTCTCAAAGCACTGCAGCCCTGGGTCAGATTCCCACTAAGGCCCTATTCATGAGGAGTTTGTGTAGATTTCATGTGTGTGTGTGTGTGTACAGTGTGTGTGTACAGTGTGTGTGTGTGTACAGTGTGTGTGTATGTGTGTATGTTGGGGGATTTAGACTATAAACTCCATTATTGCAGAGACAGCTTTGAATGATACAGAATAACGACTGAGAGCGACCAAGATGGCTGCCTCATGCTCTGCAAATTGGGATAAAGGTGCTATATAAATAATAATTATTTATTATTATCCAGGCATCTATTTGCCTGCCCCAGTTGAGCTTAAAATCTAAAAAACAAGGGTCAATTTGACAAAAGCCAATTAACCTACCCATATACAGGGCGTTTCACTCGCTATTGGCCCCAAAGTTTTTATTATAACTTATAAAGTACTGTGATTGACGGTCCGGACTGAAATTAAAATAAAAGACGCACATCAACTGCCATCTTCACTGGCATCCTCACTGGCATCCTCACTGGCAGTTGGTGTGTTTCCCCTATTTGAATTTTGCCCTGCTGACTAGGGTGGTGAACAGCTGGCCTTCACTTCGCACATGAGTGAACAGTTGGCCTGGATGCTAATGGCGAAGACTTTCAACACTTGTTATGACTTCATGTTTCTCATAGACCAAGGTACTGTGTCACATTTCACTAAATGACGTCACTTACTTTCAAAGTTATAAGGAAAACTTTGGGGCCAATAGCGAGTGAAACACCCTGTACAATATGTCTTTGATTGAGTAAACACAATGCAAACACAGGAAGAACGTGCAAACTCCAAACTGGGAAATGCTGTCCTCCTAACTTGGACACACAGCCGCCTATCCAGTACATAGCGAGAGAATTCCAGAACGGTTCAGTCAGAAGGTACAGAATGAAACTCAATGCTAACCACTTTGCCAGCCTTTGTCTCCCCTTCATCATACAAAGTTTTCTGTTAACTAAAGATGACAGGTCCTCTTCAAACACTGTTCAACCAATTTAAACCAGACATTGATATTACATAAAAAAAAAAAAAAAAAAAGATAAACAATAATTCTCCGAAACAAAAAGTTAACTATAAACCTGTGTTTGCCTTAAATTCACAAACAGTGTCTAGGAGAGAAGAATGATTTACAATGATTCCAAATGAAAATCTGCAAATTTATTCTATAGCCAATGGAAAGTAGCAACAGCAGCCTGGAAATTATGCTGAGCTTAATTATACTTAATGTGAATTATTCAGAAGCACGGGGAGTGAGACAAAAATTTATTTCATACAAAGAAGCTTGACATTTTAATTGGTCCTTCAGAAAAAGAGACAAAACAATTTCCTCTCAAGAAAATTTACATCACACCCATCAAAGGCAACAGCGGCCCCAGCCTTGCAGAACTTCATTAACGAGATTAATTAGCACGTTGGTGTCTGCCTCATCAGGTGTGCAGCCCAGGTGAAAAGCAAAACGCGCTGTGACTACTGACATTACTCCCGGAGCGCAACATTGATTTTATGAAGAAAAGTTGACAGAATGAGGGCACTGTACCTTGGTCATTAGCCATTTTGTCAGGGTGCTCCACTACAAAGAGAAAGAGAGACATTATCGTTACATTATGACAGCTCTTTATGAGATGGTTGACATATCAAATCAGCAATTTCGTTAGCAGGCATTATATCGGGAGTCAGCCTTAAAGAGCGTTAGACGGGATGAGACGATACATTTTACAATCTTTCTAGTCAACGAGTGTCCGCGTATCATTGCATTTATTTGCAGCGTTTTGAAATGCCATCACAGAGAATCAAAAATTAGCCGAGAAGCTAGGCCGTGATATTTGGCTGTCATATTCTGTCTAGGAAACTGGCCAATCCACACCATCATAGAATGTATAGTACAATACTCCGTATTGAAAAAAGAAGATTAAATTACACACACACACACACACATATATATATATACACACACACACATATATATATATACATAGATATATATATATATATATATATATAAGCAGTGTTGTGTCTATGTATGTATATATATATATATATATATAGAACCCATTTGGTGTGGCACTCCACGCTGCTGAAATAAGACGCTCACTCGGCTTGAGATGTCAACGTTTCAATGCCATTAAAAAAGCATTTTCATCAGGACAATGAAAATAACAGACACACTCACCTTAAATACAAATACAGCAATCACCCAGTGCCAATGCGCGGGCCGGTCAGAGCGGGACTACACGCGGGACCGCCGGCGCGCTCTAATGACGTCATAGCGTCAAATCTAATGTGTACCATCACCATGGAGACAAATAACAACAAACAACACATGTACATAACGGGCAGATCTGCTTGCGTCCATATACTGGAACTGCGTATGTGCTAAAGGCATGTATATATCTCAGTCTCTGCATACATATGTATAAAGCAAAATACAGCACAAATATAGAAATATCAGTAAAAGGTAACCGTAACATATTCAGTGCTATACTGATACTAAAAATCAGTAAAATAATACATATAATCAAAGCAATACCAGGCATGTGCTCATCCTATCATTATCAGAATTGTTTAAATATTTAAATGTCCCTAATATATTATAAAATGAACAGCAGGAAACATCAAACTAAGGGAAAAATTCTAGATGATATACTGCAAGAATCAAACAAATTGTTACTACAGAAAGTTGTTCATGTGGGGGCAACCAGCTAAGTATCCAATGTCACACCGAGTGCCGGATCTATGTGTTGTATGTGTATATATATATATATATATATATTATATATATATATATATATGTAAAGCTTATTTTATTAATAAATGTATCCAAATACATACAATGTTGACCAACTCACAGCTCATAATATTCTTTTCACCAATATGAAGTAGGCCAAAGGCTGCAGCAAACTGGCAGGCTAAACTAACCAACAGAACTGCAGCCCAAACACACAGCAGTGTAAAAGACTAAGGGGTCTATACTTACTTATGCTTTGTTAGGAGATAAAGTGAACTGACATAAGATACCAGCCAATCAGCTCCTAACTGCCATGTCACAGGCTGTGTTTGAAAAATGACAGTTGGGAGCTGATTGGCTGGCACCTTATCACTTTTCACTCTGTCTCCTAACACTGCTTAGTAAATAGACCCCTATAGCTCATCCAGGAAACATAGCAGCACTGCTATCCCACACACCCTTGGAAGTGGGTGCAGGGTTAATGGTAATAAGAGTTAATAATATTGTTTACAGGCAGCCTACAAGTCCCAGCATGCCTACCCCAGTATGATGTTATTTGTGGAACAATTGCCAGCATGGCCGGATATTAAGGGCTCACTGGTGCCTGTAGTCCGTCTGTAAAGAAAATATAAAAAATAGGCTTGCTGTGACTTGTAGGCCGCCTGTAAGGAACAATATCAACTCTTTAATTACCATTAATCCCCCACCCACTGCTGCCAGGGGTACTTTCAGCAAGGGCTGGTTGTCCCTCGGAGAGGGGGAATCCCATTTTGGGGGAGCCTAACTTTCTGAGGGATTCCAGCCCTGGGCATACAAGTTTGAGGCTGGCTAACATTATGGCAGGGGGAGTGAACTCCTACCCTACACTCCCCCTGGCTGGTTCAGCCTCGTGCTGGTTATTGGAAGATAGGGGGTTCCCCATGCCGCCCCACCTACCTCTATTTTCCAATACCAGACTGGGCCCAGAGGTTTAGGGCTGGTTAATGTTTATGCAGGGACCTCAAGTATTTAAAAAAATATATATTATTTATATTTCTTCTCTTTTTAACATATAATGAAACCTGCACAGATCATACTGATCTCTGCAGTGTCATGAGCCTGCCCACAAAGGCGGAGCTGCTTCAGGGAGGAACAGGAAGTAGGAAGTAGTGTGCGCGTCTGTGTATACTGCCTTTCCCATAACTAGTGCACAGGGAAAGAGTGATGTATCGCACAGTAAACAAGTAGATTGTGTGAAGTTCCAGTATAGGTTAAAACAGTGGTTCCCAAACTGAGGCCGTGGCACCCTGGGGTGCCTCGAGGCACTTGCAAGGGTGCCACGGGTAGGTGGTCCAGAACCAAGTCAAATTATTTATGCTCAATGCGACATAACATATCATAACATATGTGAACAAACGGAAGAACAAGCCTGCCCACCACCACATAACTACTCTAAGGATGACAGGTACGCACACTTTATCTAATTCAATCATTTTTGCTAAATTCCTCAATAACAAACTTTCGGCCCAGGGGTGCCGTGAAAAAAAATGCTGATTGTCTAGGGCACCGTGATTCAAGAAAATTTGGGATCCATTGTGGTACAAGGTTAAAGCAAAACAAAGTTTGGCTGACATGGATTACAGCCCAATTTCCTGTGTGCCATTTTTCAGACATGTCACCCCAATGTGTCAATTTGTACAGAAAATATTACCAATCAGCCTGAAAACGAGCTGCCACATTGAGCTAAGTTGTAATAAAATATTAGCTACAGAATCCACTTTAACAGCGTCCGCACAAAGTATTAAACAAAAATTATAGAATATTTTTGCAACATGTGAACATGGAACACTGTATACATGCATGTATGTTTTCTACAGGTTACCATAAGTATATAGGTAACATATTCAAATCATTTCTATATTTGTTTAAAGAAATATTCAAATATATTTGAAACAATATGAAACTTACACTGTATTGAGATCACTATCTAGAGTCAAAGGCCGTGCTCCTTATTGGACCAACCAATGCTGTACTTTCATCAATAGCATAGGCAAACACAGGAGGGGTTCCAGTTGTCCAGAAACACCCACTCCAGGCCAGCGGCTGAAATCATGACCACAATAGCTCGTATTGTATAAAATGATTTTTGCTAGAACTGCAACTACAACATGCAGTATAAGGAGCTATGTGGAACTGAGAACACTATTGGTGCACCTGGTCAGACTATACCGTAGCTTGTTAAGTGTTCACTATTCCAGCTCTGTGGGTCGGCCAAACTATGCAATTAAGCATATGGAAAGTAAATCCCCCTCTAGAAATCCAAAATAGACAGTATATATAATACAGACCATTACACTCGACAGAGAAAAATAAGGATTCTGCACACAGACCTGACATCAAAACATCAAATATTTTTCAACCTGGTGCTCCATATGTGCATAAAGTAAAAAGGAAATATCATATACATTAGAGGGCAGCTAAACCTAAAGCTCTCTGTATTGTACACAGGGATATAGAGGTTGAAGGATCATGGCTTCTAAGAGTGACTGGAATAAAAGGTTTGTGTAATGAAGGACACAAATACACTTTGATATCATCTCTACCACTAACAGTGATACATGGTTCAAATTCAGCAACGCCCCAGGGTGTAAAGTCAATAATGCACATGTAAAGCTTATCTCAAAATGGGGAAGAGGTAGAAAAAGACCCTCTCTTTGGAAATCAATGACTACACTGTTATTTTATAAAATGTGTTCTACTGACTTCTGCATGTATTGTATTCCATGTAATGTTTTTTTGTGTCTATATTATGTTTTTATATTTAGTTTTTGTTATGTCTTTATGGCGTTATTCAATTGTATCGCCCCCCCTACGCGCCCGACAGGAGTTAATCAATTGTTGCTCCTGTCGGGCGCGATCAGCCCCTGAGGGGTGCGAGCTGAAATGGACAAAAAAGTGACCTGTTTGGGCACCCAAACGGAACTTTTCGCGATCTCGCCCCAACACTTTGGTCAGGGGTAGCTGTTTTACGCAGCTAAACCCGACCACTATGGGCGCAATCAGCGCGAAAATCGTCAACAACTGAATAGCACCCCGCGATCTCCCAGCACTTTAGACGGGAGATCGGGCGCACTATAACAATTGAAAACCGCCCTAAGAAATCTTTGCAAAACTGTACAAAATGGTACTTATGCAATATAATAATGTATATATGATGTCATTGTCAAAACAATTGCTGCAGACTGCAGTCACCTGATGGAAATCAGCCCCGGACCTGCAGATACCTTATATACTGTAGACTGATAAATCTATATATGCTCAGTGAGCAGCTATACACATGCTTGCCAACATGCTGGTCTTCCCCTCCGGCGGATGTTGGGGGCGTGGCGCCGCGATTGCACCATCGCGTTCTCAGACCTATGATACAGATTCGTGATTCCTGGCATTGTAAAGCAGGGTACAGGTGACACGATGATACAATTCAGTATCATCGCTTCATCAAGCCAACCGGACCGCCAACTTCCCGAGTGAAGGCTGCGGGCGCCAGAGAGGGGCTTGTGGAAAACTTGTTCACTCTTCTGGGAGCAGCCCGAAATATTTGGGAGTCTTCCGGACATTTCGGGAGAGTATGTTAGTATGGCTATACGGTCTTCCCACAGATCCTTCCCCGGCATTGAGCTAACGCTACATAAACTTAAGCTGCACTGTATACCAGGCATCCGTATAAACATATTGCCCCAAATTTTTCAGTTATACCCTCTCTCTGATCACTGTGAATTCCTGCATATAGAGGGATAGGCCACCGCAGGGAAGCTTATGGCGTTACAGCACAGTCCGATGTATGACAGGGCACTGTAGCCTAAAATATTGTAGCATATAAATAACATGGTATGTGGCCTTGGTCTGATTAGTTGACTCCATCCTTGAGGGGATGCAGTCAGGAAGACGATGGTCAAAATGCCAACCGCCAGCTTCCTGACTGTCTAATCCTGGCAGGGGTCTAATGACAGGCGTCGAAATCCCGATGCCTGTCATTTTACCTACGCCGGGAGCCCGACACCCGGCTTACCGAACGAAGGTAAGCCGGGCGACGGGTGCGGACAGCCGTAGGGGGGGGACGGTTAGGTTAGGGGCTCCCGGGGGAGGCTTAGGGTTAGGCACGCCCCGGGAGGGTTAGGCTAGGGGAAGGGGGGTTAGGCACCCCCGGCGGGAGGTTAGGCACCCCTCCACAAGACTTAGTTTTAGGCTGCGGGGAAGGGGGGGGTTAGGTTTAGGCACTTACAGGGGGGGGTTAGGGTTAGGCACTTGGGGGGGAGGTTAGGGTTAGGCACCCCTAAGGGAGGGTTAGAGGGGGTAAGGTTAGTTGGTTAGTTATAGTTAAAATACTTACCTGTCGGGATCTTCAGTTGCCGGTCTTCCGGCATCGGGATTTGACATGCATCTGGCGGTATTTCATACCGATCCCATCCTTGAGTGGATTTGCCTAAACACACCCCCATTATTATACATTAGATGCATAATAATATATCAAAATAAAATACATAAAAATGCATTCAGTGATCTGTACCTTTACTTACTGCATCTCTACGATAAGCCTTCTCCCCGTTTTGGAGCAATTTCTTAGTGATTTTTTGCTTTTTTATTTTTTGTTAATTTTTATATAAATGATGTGAAGTGTTTCCTAATTCCTATCCCTTTTCACTTTACTGATTTGAATTGCATATGCTTGGCTGTGAACCAGCTCTTAGGATGGCAGTAAGAGCACTGCAACAATAGTGGTATGTCCACAAACATTTACCAATACTCAAATAACAAATCAAAGTACAGTATGCTGAAATGAGGCAACGCTTATTACAGGTATCAGTCATTAGGTGGCGCTGTAAAATTAGAAATACAACTAAGGTTTGTTTGGCCGTCAAATTGCTTTAACTACGTTGTGATAGGTAAATCAAATCTAAAATGCAATAAAATAATTTCCTGTCAAGCACATCCCTATGCAGCAATGTTAATGTTGAGATTTAACTGCGTTTCCATCCCTATATAATAGAGCATTTAGGTCTGTTACAATCAACACATCCTTGATTGGTATATTGCCTGTACTGTATGTGTTGTATGTGTCATATATAAACAGGGAAACCACTAGTGGTTCCCAAACTGTGCGCCCTGGCACCCTGGGGTGCCTCGGGGCACTTGCAGGGGGGCCTCAGGTTGGTGGTCTAGCACCAAATCAAATTATTTAAGGTCAATTTAATGTAAATGTGTGGTCAAACAGAAGCACAACCTGTCCACCACCACCACATTACTGAACATAAGGATGACAGCTCAGCACCTATACAGATGGAGTATAATATATTGTAATGAGCGTGGAAAATTGATAAGAATTACGTGAATTAAATCCAGGATTAAGAGACATATTTACTAAGCAGTGGTTTTTAAAAACCTTTGATTTGTACAGATTTTGTCTGCCATATTTAAAAGAGCAATAGTAAATGCAAAATCAGAGTTGCATTAAGTATTATTGCCCTTTTAAATATGGCAGGCAAACTCTGTAAATATCAAGGTTTTTGAAAATTAACTGCTTAATAAATACGCCCATAAATGGGAATATATTATATTATTTCTCGCGACATCAGAGAATCCACACTGTAGTCAGAATTAAAATATAGTATTTTCTTTAAAAAAAACAAAAACATTTTTGTATATATATATATAGTTTCTGTTAAGTATGTTGAAGTCAGTGACATCTCCTGTTCTAGAGCCCCTCCTGTCTTTGTGTTTGCTCAGATGATCCTGGTCTATAATGCCTGGGAACCTCTACTGCAGCTGATATAGGCAAATCGACCTGAGTGTGTGGGCAGAAAATTACCACAATGGTCGATACGATCCTAACAAAATCCATAGGATCATTACCAGCACAGAGGAAAACGAACATGGAAGAACAACGCTATTGGTGTTTGTGTATACGGCCATCTTTCAGCAGAGAGAGCAGACCCCCCACCAGTGATTTTTGGCCCATGTCTTGCAATGCTTCTTTAATAGGTCTCGTCTTAAGACAACTAAAAATAATATTTATTTGTACTCTATTTTCTCACCAAAGAACACTTTTATCATGTACCCAGGTCTATATAAAGCTGAGTAAAATGTCCGATTCAAGGGGACTGTCATGTTAATGATGACTTATGGACTGATCCAGGATACTTAAGAGAGGTGTCCCTAATGGGTGCCCGATGCACGTGCCGCCAGTTCGTGTGTGGCATTGAATATGGCACATGTTCTCGGCATTTGCAGGGTCAGAGCATGCTTGCCTACCCTCCCGATTTGGTCAGGAGTCTCCCGAATATCAGGTGCCGCTCCCGACCCCCCGGGAATGCAGGCAAGCCTCCCGGCTGACGCCTGCCCCCCCGCTACTTATAGAAACGCCAGCAGCGTGGAGGGCCAGTGACGCGATTCACACTGAATCGCGTCATCGTGGCCCCGCCCCCTGCTTCACAATGCCAATATTATCGGCACTGTGAAGAGGGGGTGGAGACACGATCACGCGGCTCCGCCCCAATGCTGCATCATTTTCTGGCCACACCCCCCGCTGAGCGCAGACATTCAGCTCCCTCCCGGAAGGAGGGAGCTGAATGTCCACTATGGCTAAAACCATTCCACCATTCGATGGCCCCCTGCGCTCTGGATTTGAACCCTAGTATGTTAGGGACCTACCCTTAAGAAGTTACCTGGATATGGTGGGTAGGCCCGTCACCTTGGCCATGATTCTGCTAAAAACCTCTATTGATTGCAAAATTTTATTGCATTTATATATAATCAGTAATTTGGAGTTGTACACCTGATATTTGTCTGTTTCTGTGCCTGCAATTAGTCTCATCAGGTAGCACCTCCCATTATATATATTCAGGGTGTGCAGTCCAGGAACCTTTCCTACATCCCTAGAATATGCAGTGGTTAATACAGGGCGAAGTGGCACATTCAAACATGACCACATCTAGTATAACATGGCCATGAGCTCTTAAAGCACAATATCGTGATTTGAATTCTCCAAAGTTTGGAGGCATGGTGGTTCATACCGTCACCTTCCCTCCGGACATTCCTCACAAATATCCCTATTTCTGCAGGACAGTGACAATTTAAGGGGCTTGTGCAGGTAACGTGGTGATGATGTCACAGAGGAATATAGGACCTATTTCAGAGCCGCTCACAAAAAGCGAGCACTCGCTCTGAATGAGGGCGGCCTTATTTTTTTTTTTTTAATCCGGCCTCCTGGCCGCATGCTAAGCTGTGGGTGACCACCCACAGCTTTTGCGAGCGGCCTGGTGATGGTAGTGACCATTGGGCTTGCGACGCGACCCTTGTGGTAGGGTCTCGTCTGCCGCAAACCCCAGTGAGCTTCCGGCTCTAATAGAGCCGGAAGCTCACTAGTGACATCTAGTGCTCACTAGTGACATCAAGACAACGACCCAAGTCATTCGACCAAAGAATGGTTAAAGGAAAATAAATTTAAAGTTTTGGAATGGCCAAGTCAAAGTCCTGACCTTAATCCAATCGAAATGTTGTGGAAGGACCTGAAGCGCGCAGTTTATGGGAGGAACCCCTCCAACATAACAGAGTTTAAGCTGTTTTGTACGGAGGAATGGGGTAAAATTCCTTCAGGCCGACGTTCAGGACTAATCAGCAATTATCGGAAAAGTTTAGAAGCAGTTATTGCTGCACAAGGGGGTCATACCAGATACTGAAAGCAAAGATTCACATACTTTTGCCACTCACAAATATGAGATATTGGATCATTTCCCTCAATAAAAAAATTAGCATATCTCATTTTTTTGTCTCATTTGTTTGATTTGTTCTCTTTATCTACTCTTAAGACTTGTGTGAAAATCTGAGATAGTTTTAGGACAAATTTCAGCAGAAATACAGAAAATTCTGAAGGGTTTAAAAACTTTCAAGCACCACTGTATACAGGTGGTGGTCTTGGTCTCTGATATGATCTCCAAATAGAATAGCAGTATAGACTGTGCTAAATGATAAATGACAGAAGCTGATTGGTTGCTATGGGCAACTTCTCCACTTTATTTTGCTCAAAGGTTTGATACATCTCACCCATAATATGAACTGGGTCACTGCAATGTGGCACAATATGAACTGTAATGTTGCATAGTATGACCTGGCGGCACTGTAAAGTGGTATAAAATGAGGTGGGGGCACTGTAATGTTGCACAGTATGAATTGGGAGCTCTGTAATGTTGCACAGTATGTACTGGGAGCACTGTAATGTTGCACAGTATGAACTGGGAGCACTGTAATGTTGCACAGTATGAACTGGGAGCACCCTAATTTAGCTTAGTATGCCCTGGAGACACTACAGTGTGGTATAATATTAACTGGGGGTACTGCAATGTGGCACAATATGAACTGTAATGTTGCATAGTATGACCTGGTGGCACTGTAAAGTGGTATAAAATGAGGTGGGGGCACTGTAATGTTGCACAGTATGAATTGGGAGCTCTGTAATGTTGCACAGTATGTACTGGGAGCACTGTAATGTTGCACAGTATGTACTGGGAGCACTGTAATGTTGCACAGTATGAACTGGGAGCACCCTAATTTAGCTTAGTATGCCCTGGAGACACTACAGTGTGGTATAATATTAACTGGGGGTACTGCAATGTGGCACATTATGAACTGGAGGCGCTACAATGTGGTATAGAGTAAAATGGGGGTACTACTATGTGGTATAAAGTAAACTGAAGACACTACTATGGGGCATAACATTACCTAAAACATTACCTAAGGCACTACTATGGGGCATAACATTAACTCACTGCAGTGTCTGTCTCTCTAGAAGTATTGGGTAGGGGTCCCCTCAAAATGTTGCTATGGGGCCCACAAAGTTCTGGCTATGCCCCTGCTGGTTGCAAAGTGCATTCTCCAATCATCGTGGAGAACTGAATCTCTCCCTTACTGACAATTTTTGCTACTGACGTTGTTATAAGCCAACAAACATTTTGTTTTCGATGCTTAGCCACGGTGTGCCATTTATTACAATAAACTATACGCCATTTATATCATTAACAGGCACGACTTAAGGTTACTTGGTGTATGGCCAAAAGTGAGTGCAGGGAGTAAACTGCATGTAATGAAAAAATAATAATTCTGCATTTCCTTTTCATATCATACATAACAATGTAACAATATGTTCTCTGACACAAGGTTTCCTTATATATAATCTCTACTTGAAGAGCATTTATATACCATGCGGACCTTTATTAAAAAAAAAGAACATCTGGTCGTTGCTTACAGCAATTACAATGCATCAGCAAACTCAATTAAATGCATAATTTAAAACTTTAATAATTTGAATCTCTCCACGGGTTAAATGAAAGGGCATTTTCAAGTGTGCCAGATCTTTATGTACAATGTACCCTACAGATGAACACAGAGGGTGGTTAGTTCAAGGAAAGGATCTTTGGGGCATTTTCTTTCCTTCTAGAACCTCAAACACACAGTATGGATTTCAGAATTTACTTTGTAGCATTTATTTTTTTCTCGGGTATTAAATTTGCAATTTGCAGAAAACACCCAGAAATTAGCATAAATGTAAAACAAAAAAATTATATAAATATATGCTGAAGACTTCACACGGTCTCACCAGCTTAGATGTGGTGACAAGTCTCGCCAGCCATGATTGACTCTAATAAAAGATTATGTGCCGCATTGGAAATTGCATCAGACATTTACATCTTGGGGTTAGCAACAGTGAACCTAGACAATTATGTCACATCGCTACAAGGCATCATACTTTTCATCCTTTAATTTTTGTTTTTTGTAATAGGTCTCTGATTTTTTTTTAGATTCTTGGGGATAAATAAAAAGAACAAAGTCTAAAGGGGGAGATTTATCAAAGCTTGGAGAGAGATAAAGTGAAGAGAGTTAAAGTACCAACCAATCAGCTCCTAACTGTCATATTTTTTAAACACAGCTGGTAAATGGCAGTTAGATGATGAATGGTTGGTATTTTATCTCTCACCAAGCGCTGATTAATCTCCACCTCCTTGCGCAAAGGTTAATGCATAATAAAATTGCACACCAGGGAAAGCACAAGCTGATTCTGCCATTCTTTGACATACAAGCCGTACTGCGCGCGCGCTGCAATCACACTGCGATTTCGCACGCACAGGGGAATCCATCGCAGTGCGATTGACAGGCTGTGATCGATTGTTGGTGGTGACGTGGGGAGTGGCTGGAGAAACGCAGGCGCGTCTGTCTGTTGGAACGACGTTGCATGGGCGTGCATAAATTAGCCACTGCGACTGCCTATGCAGCCTGAGTACTCGCTACGAGCAAATAGACTTTGCAGTTTCGGTGGCTGGTCAGACCTGGTGTAAATGTTGAGTGATGGGCCGTTGTCTTTCGATGGTACCAATGTATGCGCAGGAGTGCGAAATGTTACAGATGCGAGAAAGCAGCAGTGGGCGTCTCTATGCTGGATGAGCTATGGCAGGCATTAGCATACATTCGCAGTTGCGTTCCTTGCGAATTCGCAGCTGCGTATGCAATAGTGATCCTTACTGAATCCCACTGTACTCGATAAGAAGTTAGTTCCAATGATACAAACACTACACATGTATTTATTACTAGTCTATTAGACCTCAGTCCCTGCCCCAGCTCTGCCCAGTCCCGCCCTCCACTCTGTCCAGACCCATCCCTTTCCTCTGTTCTGAACCAGTGGAGCTAACAATCCACTTCCCTACCACAAAGACAATTTACCTACCAATCTCTCTTTTAATAGAAAAAACGCATACAAACCCCCCCCACACACAAAATTCCTGGTTGAAATCAAACCCATCACTGTGAAGCAGCAATACTGGCCACCATTCCACTGTGCTACTATCAAATATCATAACATATAGCCATGAAACGTGGCCTATTATTAGTTACCTTGCACTGGATTGCAATAAAAATGTCTACTGTTTGTAACAGGCAGAGTTATCACTTCATAGTACGGAACCAATGAAAATACACAGGTTATTGAACACACACACCGCTAATACTTCCCACAGGGCCGGAGTCAGAGACCTACTCTAATCCCGCCACGACTGCAACATTTTATGCAGATGCTATACGAAAATATGCAAATGTCGCAGTAGCCCAGAGATGTACTGAGACGCCCACCAGGCTGTGACTGTGTGTAAACCTGTGGCTACTTAGAATGGCCGACGGACCTCAGATGCCGACACCAGTGAAACTGCGCATACAGAGGCAGTCGCTGGCTCTGACATGCCTATAAAATGATTGCGACACGCCCTCGTTTTTCGAACCATTCCTCCGTTACCACCTACAAACGGCCCATAACGGTCAATCACTCTGCGTCTAAATCCTCTCTGCGAGCGGCGTCGTAGAGGCATCGGGGCACATGCTCCGTGTGACTTATGCACGTACGGTGTAATAAAACCATCGGCCAGCTGTGTAAATATTGGCAAATCGCATATCTGTGACTCTGGCCTAAATGATGGCTCATGAAGATTGCACACAAATGTTCTATCGTGCTGCACTTTTTCCACTCTGTTACACAGATGGAGTAGACTGTAGTTTGCATTATGGGTTGCCCCACAGCGCCAGTGTCACAAAATGCCCAAGATGCAACCCATTCATTTCACTGTACAACGTGCGATCCCTTGTGTTATCTATTTTTGAATATGTAAATAGGACAACAACATTATACACATGAGAAGTTTGGGGACAAGTTGCACATTTTTAAAACCTGTAACGCCGCACTTCCGTGCTCACAGAGTTTATCTGCCATGACAGCTCGGCTCGCTGCGTCTCTCCTGTGGCGAATTTTAAATAGCAAAAAAAGCAGAACAAAAATGGTGAATAAAATGAATTCTCACCTTTTGGCGTCCTGAAAGGGATTGGATCTGAAAGGGGTCCCAATCCTTTCGCGTTACGCGCCTGAATTCTGAAATAATAAGCCGTATCTAGGTTGAGGTCGAGGATCTCGTGAGTCAATCTATCGCCGCTGATAGTTTCCATCACCCAGTCATCAATCTGGAGATTTTTGTCCAAGGTATAAAACAGGATGTACGCTAAACACAAACAAAAAAAATATATAGTGAGGCAGCGTTAGGAGAACATTTTAAGCAGCCATGAATTATTAATGGCCCTGGTCCTGCATTATGTATTCGTAGTTGCAGTATCAACATCATAACAGATTATTCTTTCCATGTGGTAAGTACCAGCTTCAGTCACTTCCAATTATGATGAATGATGCAGTTTGTAACCCTGTTGCACATCTATGTGGAATTTTTATTTGCCGGGGACTCATCCCAGAAGCTAAAAGCCTGAAAACCTGTCGAGCTCCTGTCCGTCAGGATTAGTGACTGTGCATTGGGGTTGCATGTTATTTATAACGGACCTGTATCTTGTCTATGGGTGCCATCCCCATGTAGGGACTTAAACTAAAATTAAATCAGGTACTTTACTTTCTCAATCAAGAGATGTATAGTAATAGATCGGATTTTGCCCACTTTGGTAGAAGAATCAATCTGCCCACGATCCCAGATGGACCAATGCCAGTCGACTAAGCCAAAGGAACCACTGATTGATGGACTGATACACTGACTTTAGTAAGTATCCACACTTACGAATTGGCAGCATGATATGTCTGCCGAAACATCATAATGGAGCATACACACGGTCAGATTTGTCAGACTTGTCAGATTTGTCAGATGAACGATTGAACGATTAAACGATCTGAACGATTTGAACGATTTGACCAAAGTTTTGAACGATTTGAACGATTGAACGATTTTTGACTGCATTAAAATGAATGGAATCGTCCAAGTCTGACTGCAAACACATCAGATTTCAGATATCGTTATCTGACAAACGGGAACGCGCATCGTTGATCGTCCATCGTTCAGGCATGTCAGATATGTCAGATTTTCCTTCAGATATGAACGACTGAACGATTTTTAAATCGTT
Source organism: Taudactylus pleione (assembly GCA_031769625.1). Taxonomy (NCBI): domain Eukaryota; kingdom Metazoa; phylum Chordata; class Amphibia; order Anura; family Myobatrachidae; genus Taudactylus; species Taudactylus pleione. Next base: position 2,032,595 of record JAUIMM010000561.1, on the reverse strand, counting down.
ATCGTTCATATCTGAAGGAAAAATCTGACCGTGTGTATGCACCATAACTGGGCAGGCATTTCAAATTTGCTTTCCCAGTTGTGATGTCAGTGTCGATGGTTCCAGTGTAAAAGTCAGTCATGTGGTTGTCTGTATACACCGGCAGATGTACCGAAAAATCTGCAAGGTATATTGGCATCTGTCGTGCTGCAGGGCCGTAACGATATGTCTGTGAATGACGTACTGTAGTTCACAGACGTATCTGCTGTACACACAGACAGATGCACTTAGCAATACATCGTTTGTCGGCTGTACGAACGATATATCGCATAGCGTGTACCCAGCATAAGGGCTCCTGGATTTCTTGCATGGAACTAAGAGATAGATGTATTATTAGGGTACGTGTCATGCCGCTAAAGCTGCTCCATCTCTGCCTCTTATTGCGGTAAAGAAGGAAGCAATAACATCGAAATGTATTAATATCTCCGCCGCCGGAGTGAAGGAGAGAAAACTCTCCCCTCCGGCGATCTCAGCAAGTCCTGTAGCGCACCAGCTTTGTACTGATATGCAGAGTCTTGCTTCCTAGCCGGCCCCTATGCAGATACATGAGATATCACAAAAACCCTGCAAGAACTCATACGCAGATGGACACCACCGATGCTCCCAGCCATGCACTGATGGAAACAGTACACATACTATACTGACAGGTAACCCTGGTAACTGCTTTAATACTTGTGGATGTTGATATAAATGTCAAAATGCGCGGGACGCATTTCACACTTATCTACTGATGATACATTTCCCCCTAAGGGGTCTGTGCATCATCACTTAATTTCTACAAAAGCAGATATAAATGCGCATTTTCACCTGCAATTGTATATATTTAGTTTTCGGGCCATTCATCAAAAAGGTCAAGCAGGAAATATCACAGATATCTCCTACTTACCTTTCTCTCCCGGAATGGCCCGCTGTCCCCATACACTACTATCACAGATATCTCCTGCTGACCTTCCTCTCCCGGCATGGCCCGCTGTCCCCATATACTACTATCACAGATATCTCCTGCTTACCTTCCTCTCCCGGAATGGCCGCTGTCCTCATACACTAATATCACAGATATCTCCTGCTTACCTTCCTCTCCCGGCATGGCCCGCTGTCCCCATACACTACTATCACAGATATCTCCTGCTGACCTTCCTCTCCCGGCATGGCCCGCTGTCCCCATACACTAGTATCACAGATATCTCCTACTTACCTTCCTCTCCCGGAATGGCCCGCTGTCCCCATATACTACTATCACAGATATCTCCTGCTTACCTTCCTCTCCCGGAATGGCTGCTGTCCTCATACACTAATATTACAGATATCTCCTGCTTACCTTTCTCTCCTGGAATGGCCGCTGTCCCCATACACTACTATCACAGATATCTCCTGCTTACCTTCCTCTCCCGGAATGGCCGCTGTCCTCATACACTAATATCACAGATATCTCCTGCTTACCTTCCTCTCCCGGCATGGCCCGCTGTCCCCATACACTACTATCACAGATATCTCCTGCTGACCTTCCTCTCCCGGCATGGCCCGCTGTCCCCATACACTAGTATCACAGATATCTCCTACTTACCTTCCTCTCCCGGAATGGCCCGCTGTCCCCATATACTACTATCACAGATATCTCCTGCTTACCTTCCTCTCCCGGAATGGCTGCTGTCCTCATACACTAATATTACAGATATCTCCTGCTTACCTTTCTCTCCTGGAATGGCCGCTGTCCCCATACACTACTATCACAGATATCTCCTGCTTACCTTTCTCTCCCGGAATGGCCCGCTGTCCCCATACACTAGTATCACAGATATCTCCTACTTACCTTTCTCTCCCGGAATGGCCCGCTGTCCCCATACACTACTATCACAGATATCTCCTGCTTACCTTTCTCTCCCGGCATGACCCGCTGTCCCCATACACTAGTATCACAGATATCTCCTGCTTACCTTCCTCTCCCGGAATGGGCCGCTGTCCCCATACACTACTATCACAGATATCTCCTGCTTACCTTTCTCTCCTGGAATGGCCCGCTGTCCCCATAGACTAGTATCACAGATATCTCCTACTTACCTTCCTCTCCTGGAATGGCCCGCTGTCCCCATACACTAGTATCACAGATATCTCCTTATTACCTTCCTCTCGCACAATGGCCCGCTGTCCCCATACACTACTATCACAGATATCTCCTGCTTACCTTTCTCTCCCGGAATGGCCCACTGTCCCCATACACTAGTATCACAGATATCTCGTGCTTACCTTCCTCTCCCGGTAAGGCCTGCTGTCCCCATACACTAGTATCACAGATATCTCCTGCTTACCTTTCTCTCCCGGATGGCCCGCTGTCCCCATACACTACTATCACAGATATCTCCTGCTGACCTTCCTCTCCCGGCATGGCCCGCTGTCCCCATATACTACTATCACAGATATCTCCTGCTTACCTTCCTCTCCCGGAATGGCCGCTGTCCTCATACACTAATATCACAGATATCTCCTGCTTACCTTCCTCTCCCGGCATGGCCCGCTGTCCCCATACACTACTATCACAGATATCTCTTGCTGACCTTCCTCTCCCGGCATGGCCCGCTGTCCCCATACACTAGTATCACAGATATCTCCTACTTACCTTCCTCTCCCGGAATGGCCCGCTGTCCCCATATACTACTATCACAGATATCTCCTGCTTACCTTCCTCTCCCGGAATGGCTGCTGTCCTCATACACTAATATTACAGATATCTCCTGCTTACCTTTCTCTCCCGGAATGGGCCGCTGTCCCCATACACTACTATCACAGATATCTCCTGCTTACCTTTCTCTCCTGGAATGGCCCGCTGTCCCCATAGACTAGTATCACAGATATCTCCTACTTACCTTCCTCTCCTGGAATGGCCCGCTGTCCCCATACACTAGTATCACAGATATCTCCTTATTACCTTCCTCTCGCACAATGGCCCGCTGTCCCCATACACTACTATCACAGATATCTCCTGCTTACCTTTCTCTCCCGGAATGGCCCACTGTCCCCATACACTAGTATCACAGATATCTCCTGCTTACCTTCCTCTCCCGGTATGGCCTGCTGTCCCCATACACTAGTATCACAGATATCTCCTGCTTACCTTCCTCTCCCGGAATGGCCCGCTGTCCCCATACACTAGTATCACAGATATCTCCTGCTTACCTTTCTCTCCCGGAATGGCCCACCGTCCCCATACACTAGTATCACAGATATCTCCTGCTTACCTTCCTCTCCCGGAATGGCCCGTGTGTCCCCATACACTACTATCACAGATATCGCCTGCTTACCTTTCTCTCCCGGCATGACCCGCTGTCCCCATACACTAGTATCACAGATATCTCCTGCTTACCTTCCTCTCCCGGAATGGCCCGCTGTCCCCATATACTACTATCACAGATATCTCCTGCTTACCTTTCTCTCCTGGAATGGCCCGCTGTCCCCATACACTACTATCACAGATATCTCCTGCTTACCTTTCTCTCCTGGAATGGCCCGCTGTCCCCATACACTACTATCACAGATATCTCCTACTTACCTTCCTCTCCTGGAATGGCCCGCTGTCCCCATACACTAGTATCACAGATATCTCCTGATTACCTTCCTCTCGCACAATGGCCCGCTGTCCCCATACACTAGTATCACAGATATCTCCTGCTTACCTTCCTCTCCCGGAATGGCCCGCTGTCCCCATACACTAGTATCACAGATATCTCCTACTTACCTTCCTCTCCCGGAATGGCCAGCTGTCCCCATACACTAGTATCACAGATATCTCCTACTTACCTTTCTCTCCCGGAATGGCCCACTGTCCCCATACACTAGTATCACAGATATCTCCTGCTTACCTTTCTCTCCTGGAATGGCCCGCTGTCCCCATACACTAGTATCACAGATATCTCCTGCTTACCTTCCTCTCCCGGAATGGCCCGCTGTCCCATACACTAGTATCACAGATATCTCCTGCTTACCTTCCTCTCCTGGAATGGCCCGCTGTCCCCATACACTAGTATCACAGATATCTCCTGCTTACCTTCCTCTCCTGGAATGGCCCGCTGTCCCCATACACTAGTATCACAGATATCTCCTGCTTACCTCACTCTCCCTGCATGGCCCGCTATCCCCATACACCAGTATGGGGACAGAAAATCATCAAGCTCCAAAATACAATATTTTTGGAGCTTGACTGCAGGAGCATTCGGCATCTTCAGATGGTGTTTGCTACCACAACCCGCTCCTTCCCTATGGGAATTAGTCCTGGGTTGCAAAGATGGATCCTTTCAAATCCCTCAGCCCCTGTCCAGCTCCTTCCGCCAGATGCAGGGGCTTTTGTGCGCAATGCGTGACCACTAGTTTCACTGCTCAGAAAGAGAGAAAACTGATTTTCGGATCAGCTGTCTCCGCTACGGTGCTCGCGTTGAGTTTGACAATCAATTATTGGAATCCTTTCGCACCCCAATAATTAACATAATGAATAGAGCCCTAAATGTGTACTCATCATCTCTGTGGCCAGAACGCTACAATCCATACTCTTGGCTCCGTAGCCATCATCGTATTTCCGAGCACTTCACCCTTCAGCCGCAAATGGAGCTGTGACTGGGTTGCGTAGGACTCTGAAGTGCCCGGAACTGTCTGCGCTCGGCTATGGGGAAGATGCAGTCTTCTGCGAATAGGTGAAAGATCCATCTGACTTACGCTCCAATCTGCATCAGCCCCAAAATACCATTTTGTAAGTGGAATTGCTAAAACTTTGATCCCCCCCGGCTGTGAGATGCCGCAATTCATGTAATAAGGGGAGTGGGCAGGTTTGGGGGAGGGTCTGGGAGAATTCCCCTAAACTTCTGAAAATGCCAGGAGAGCAGGTGAAGGAGCAATAGACCTCGTAATAACAAAAGAAACATTGTTTAAAATTCAGATGAAAGTACAACGCAGCTGTTCATCGTGTGGTAGATGAAGCTCATGGAATCACACAGCGTCTGTCGTTCTACTTTAGCGATACTATTCTAACAATAAGCATTTACAAAGCCTGATAAATAACTTACTGCTCTGTCATTTCCCCAAGACAGGTAACACTGCACAACAATGAAAATGTTTCCTATGTGAAAATAGTTACTTCTAATTGATGTCAGCATGCAAAGAATGAATATGACATTAAAACTCTCAGTTAGCTCTGAGTTCCGAGATATATCCCATTTATGATGATGTAGGGGTATTCCTAGTGATGTGGGCAGAATGGAGAGAATCTTACCAGCAATCTGCGTTCTGCGCAGAGGGGGCGGGGCCTAATGACCCAATTAAATGAATCAGTTATTTGTCCCCTCCCCTATTCAAATATATGCGATTCACGGGATTACCCACACAAGATAACTGTGGTGCACTGAGTGACAAGCATAGTGAGCGGTTCCACCAAGACATTTCAGCAATGGAACAAAGATATCAGGGCAGGTGATCACTACTGTTGGACAGTGACAAGAGAGGCCCCAGAAGAGGAATACAAGCGACAAGCAAAGAGAAAGCGCCCCCATGAATAGGCCACTATATTACATAGTACTTTCCTATGCTGTATGTTTGTTTCGTATGCTGTATGTTTGTTTCGTTTTGTGTTCTTATTTGTGATTGATTGAATTAAAACAACTGTTATTTATTTTCTATCGAGAAAGTATCAGATTATTTTAAAATAGCTTTTCACTATGACTATATTACTAATGTACATACAGTATAGTGCAAGTAGTGTAGCTCAAAAAATACAGCTAGTAAAAACATTCTGAAATCATTTTAGTTTTTCTTGACCTCAAATTAGTAATGTATGACTATTTTTAGAAAGGAAACAAAAGTATTAATTTGTTGTACAGTGTAATCATCAGTTTATGTGTTATGAGTTGCGTGGTATTATAACAGTGATCTTGTAGTGTAGTCCTATTGGGTACAGGGGTGGGAATTTCATCTGGAAGCCCATCATTCAGATGGTTCTTTAATCATAAAGTTAATCACGATAGCTATTTGTTAATAATGCCGTACAGACTCTTTCATCAATCGTCTGCTCCTACAGTCTCTGTGAGCTAAACTATTTCTTGAGAATGGAGGTGGCAAAGATGGGAAAACAGTGGGGTAATTTGTAAATGCAATTTATTGGGGTCCAATTAATTAGAGGTCATCGCCTTTTTGTACAGCTGCGGACATATTTACTTATTACGGCAGCCACTACTTGGCTGATTCTCCTACGAGGCAAATATAGGGGTCCCATTCTGGAATGCAATATACGCACATCACAGCTACAGTAATTGAATTGACCCTATTATGTTCAGGCATGGCTCGCGCAATTATAAAAAGCATTCAGCATAGTACAGAAGGTCCCATAGCTGGAATATATTCTCCATTATATGACTTAGATGTGATCCAATCTTCATCTAAGTTCTGATGGTATCCTCCTGGTACAGTAGATGATTTTATTACAGAGAAAATACATTAAGGGAACAAACTGAGTCATTAAGAGCTGTTTATTAATGTGTATACGGTGCTTAGACATAACGGATGCAGCGGGGCTTGTTAGTAACTTACAGCAGCCAATTAGCAATGAGATTTGGTCACTCTACTTTCCCAGCAAATGCCCTGCATGGGTTCTTGCTCATTTGTACTTTATTAGTAAATAGTCATCTCAGACACTGGTGGAAAAAATAATGCTTGGAGCACTTGGAACCATCTCAACGGTCTTAGGCTCCATTTAGAATGAACTAAATGGTTTTATATCCTCAGTTCTGTATTTAGAAAACAGCGGCAAGTATAGCATATTGCTGTTTGTCACAGAACCAATTACATCATTTATAGATGGTGTTAGTGGTATAGCCCGCATTGCCGGCAATGAGGACACAGCAAAAGCCTTTCTGACGTCGTATGTGAAACACAAACGTATCACAGTATGTATTTGGGGTTTTAATCTAAGTCAGTCCAAAAGCAGGAGCATCCCACGGAGAGGACCTAAACGGGGCTTTATACCGCCCTGTGCCAGCCCAGCACCCGAAGCATGTGACATCATAATGTCATGCCTAGGGGGGCGGGGCCACCAGCTCTAAGGACGCTATAGGCAGCTCCACAGGCTGCATGGTGTCTGCACAGAGTGTCCCTTGGATGCTCTGTGCGGCTCTGCCGTAGCGCTACTGGTTGCAAGGTGCCATTTCAGGCAGCCTGCAAGCCACATGTAGGTGCCGTGGGGCAGCGACGGTGCCGCCCTTGGCACCCTGTGTGGCGGCACCACTCACACATCCCTACCTATGGCCCTGCCCGAGGACATCAGCAAACTGCGCAAATGCGCTGTCCAAAGCAATCGCAGATTGCGCCATGAACGGAGGGAGATTACACATTTCGGTCTGAGCGTTGCCAAATTTAACTTTTGGTGAAATGGGCATTTCTGGGCAACAGCTGAGCGTGTACTGTGCGGATACTTGGAACAGATCCGTCCTGTGGGAGTGATGCGCGGGAGTAGCCTGACTTCCGTGACTGTTTGAGGCTTGGGGATGGATCTTCTGCATCCACCATGTGTTAATCCCGATACTGTTCCTGACCAGTGGTGGCTCCATAGGTGGGGCTGCAGCGCAGTCCGAAATTCAAATAGGGGAGCCACACCAACTGACTGACTGACGCAGCAATAACCTGACGTGCTACCCCGTGGTTCCACCCACGGCGTCTACACTATGGCAGAGCAAGTGACTCCTGCCCAGCAATGCCAGAGAATCACACAGCAGCCCTGCCTATATCTTTTGCTGCTCTCCTGCACGCACCTCCTTGGAGACGGTAATTAACAGTGAAATGTGCCTGTGCTTACATCTTATGTACAAACTACAACAATATCACTGTAATAATTAAATGCATTTTTATTTTCTGTGAAACATTTTCTTTTTAATTTTCATTAAATCACCTTCAATTGTTCGGTTATTAGCCAGGTTATTTGTTTTACAATTTTAGTAGCTCTTCAGGAGGTTTCATTTTTCTAAAGTAGCTCACACCTCAATTAACGTTGGAGACCACTGATCTAGACACTAATCTATACACTAAGGAATAAAAACAGTGTCCTAAAAAAATAGTGAAAGAGTTAAGCATTTGGTTTCCAAAATAAAAAGTGCAGAATAAGCAGATATAAAGTACCAGTAATTTTGCCGTTGGTTTCAATCGGAGGCTGCCAGCTCACTATAACAGCCCGAGGCTTCCTCTCCCGTGTGATAACCGTTAAATCCTTCGGGGCAGATGTTGGAGCTTAAAATGTGAAAAAAAAAGAGAAATATTTGGCCAAGAATGACGTGTAAATTAACAGTACAGTATTCAAGGTGCTGATGGGATGTACAATCATAACAGAAGCAGGAGACGAGATTATCAGGAGAATCACATATATAATTATGACATCCTGACACTTTTCTGCCCCAGAGTCTGATTTTTTTATTCTGGCCTGAAAGAAAGAAGTATGTTGAATGTCTATAGCAATCTCCTCTTTCTATGAAAGCTATACAATTATATTCAGCGGATGTGACCGGCTGTAACTTGCTATGGTGCAATACATTCTGCTCAAAGGAAAATATCTTTGAAATAGCAGCGTCTCCCACAGTAACGGTCATTTATCAAAAACAGTTTGTATCTGGTACAAGCCATGTTGCAAAGGGGATGTAGTCAGGATCACGACAGTTGAAATGTCGACGGTCACAATACCGACAGTGATCCTTATGGCCACAATCCAGACAGATTCCGACGATTATGGTTAGGGTTAGGCACTAGGGAGAAGGCGAGTGTCAGGCTGCAGGATGGGTGGGTTAGGGTTGTGCACTAGGGGGAGGGTTAGGGTTAGGCTGTGGGAGGGAATGGTTAGGGTTAGGCTGTGGAAGGGAACAGTTATGGTTAGGCTGCAGGAGGGGATGGTTAGGGTTAGGCTGTGGGAGGGAACGGTTACGGTTAGGCTGCGGGAGGGGTGGGTTAGGGTTAGGCTGCAGGAGGGGATGGTTAGGGTTAGGCTGTGGGAGGGGATGGTTAGGGTTAGGCTGTGGGAGGGAACAGTTATGGTTAGGCTGCAGGAAGGGATGGTTAGGGTTAGGCTGTGGGAGGGGATGGTTAGGGTTAGGCTGTGGGAGGGAACGGTTACGGTTAGGCTGCGGGAGGGGTGGGTTAGGGTTAGGCTGTGGGAGGGAACAGTCATGGTTAGGCTGCAGTAGGGGATGGTTAGGGTTAGGCTGCGGGAGGGGATGGTTAGGGTTAGGCTGTGGGAGGGGTGGGTTAGGGTTAGGCTGCGGGAGGGGTGGGTTAGGGTTAGGCTGTGGGAGGGGTGGGTTAGGGTTAGGCTGCGGGAGGGGTGGGTTAGGGTTAGGCTGCAGGAGGTAACGGTTATGGTTAGGCTGTGGGAGGGGTGGGTTAAGGTTAGACTGCGGGAGAGGACGGTTAGGGTTAGGCTGTGGGAGGGGATGGTTAGGGTTAGGCTGCATGAGGGTACAGTTAGGGTTAGGCTGTGAGAAGGGAGGGTTAGGATTAGGCTGCGGGAGGGGACGGTTAGGGTTAGGCTGCGGGAAAGGACGTTAGGGTTAGGCTGCAGGAGAGGACGGTTATCGTTAGGCTGCGGGAGGGGACGGTTGGGGTTAGGCTGCATGAGGGTACAGTTAGGGTTAGGCTGCGAGAAGGGTGGGTTAGGATTAGGCTGCGGGAGGTGACGGATAGGGTTAAGCTGCGGATCCAGGGTTAGGGTTAGGCTGCGGGTTGGGACAGTTAAGGTTAGACTGCGGATGGGGAGGGCTAGGACTGGAATTAGAATACTTACCAAATTACATTGGGATTTTAACCATCGGTATATCACTGCCGGTATTCTGACTGTCTGCATTGTGACCGTTGGGAATCGGTACCCAACCCACTAAAACAGCTTTAGCTTTAGGGGGGAATCCAATTAGACCAAGGTATACCTCACAGCTAAATACTTGTGCCAAGAGAATCAATTAGCGGGGTTCATCACAGAATTAGACTTTTCCTCAGGGGTAATTAGCACTAATGGAACCCCCCCCTCGTTACACTACAATTTAGATCTGAGATTGGACGTTCTTAAATCTAAGGGGTCTATTTACTAAGCTGTGTTAGGAGATAAAGTAAACGATGATAAAGTACCAGCCAATCAGCTCCTAACTCATTTTTCAAACACAGTCTGTGAGATGGCAGTTAGGAGCTGATTGGCTGGTACCTTATCACCGTTCACTTTATCTCCTAACACAGCTTAGTAAATAGACCCCTCAATCACTTTGCAGATTTTACATCTACCACACCTGCCATGCAGCATGGTTTTACCAAGGTGCAAAATACTGTAACTTGCTCTTTTTTTGCTTTACTCTGAAACTGCCCCATTTATATAATAAACAAAATGTTTAACATCCTGATCTGCGAGATAGTGGAAACAGTTGGTTTAAAAATAGACAGAATAATGAACAATTGTGTCCTCAATAATCTACCCTCAAATTGTGCCAAACAGCCCCCATTTGGCGCACAATGAGAAATGTGACTAAACCACGCCATGCGTCCCGTTGCTCAGTGCTGTGTCACACAAAGAAGCTTATGTAATGAGGTGCAACTTGCAGCCACTGCGGGAACTCCTGCGGATCTTTTCGTATTTTTTAAAGCGGCAATCATTTGAAAGGCAAAACCAAGCTGGTTTCGCCTTAAAATGGTTGTCGCTTTAAAAATATGGGAAGACTCGCAGGAGTTCCCGCAGTGGCTGCAAGCCGCACCCCATTACATAAGCTTCTTTGTGTGACACAGCAGTGTGCAATATGGACAAGGCAAGAGACCAGGGGCCGCTATGACCGAGCTCCACCCCCCGTCCTGCCACGCAGCACCAGCCACAATGTGTGAATTTGCCCTGCCATGATTGGGACAAAAGTACAAATCCTAAGTACCCAGTACACTACAATCGTGTTTACGTACATCTGCTATCTGTCGCAAAATTTAGGCAGGAGTTAGAAAGGCCGAAAGCTGCTACCCGAGGCGCAGCGTTTAAGTTGCGCCATGTATTTCACGTCACATGGCGTAAACTGATTGGTAATTAAGTACACATTTGTAGCAGCAGATAGGTCAGGCCATTGTCCTGGCGTGTTTTATACTGCAACATCCGCATCCTGGTCTTCTGTCACATATGTTTTTTTAAACATTATTATCAAACCATAGTTGTAACAAAAAGCATATTAGTTATTATTAGTTATTATTCCAACACCCTCACGAGTAGAGGGAGGGGTGGGTGTGCTAGGCACAGACAGGAGGCTATAGTCTTATTTTCTCTCATCTCTGTCCTCCACCTCCATACGCAAGCCTCTTTCTCTCTCCCATCTCTATCCCCTTCTCGTTTCTCTCATCTCTGCCCCCTTCTGACCAGTTAGGGAGGTGGGGGGAGGGGGGGTTGTGGGGAGGCATAGGCAAACTCTGGGGGGGTTTCCGTCTGCTTGGTAACCCCTCTCACCAGCCCACACCATGACCACAATAGAAATAGTAATATAATAGATTGTTACTAGTGCTGCATGTTCTTCTCAGTATCACAAATGAAATAATTAGCACCACCTGTGGATCTTTTAATATGTATCAGCCAGTAATAAATAATCTGTGCACCAACTAGAAGATCTGGAAAACATGCACTGTTTAGATGCACTGCTATAGAGCCCAATATGTACATATATGTCCATGGCAGTGCTAGGTTCTTCTTCTGTTCCTTCAGGCTCCAGGACTTGCTCCAATAGTCTTGAATGGTGCCCACATCTAAAATAAATGCATTCAGCTCAGGCAGGATGGCCCTACTGACGCATCTAATGGGTTACTGTGATCACTGGTGCTGTATATGCTGGAATTAATACACACAATACCCTTTGTATGACGCTTATTAAAGCCGGTTAAGTACTAATTCTGCCTTCTTCATTGACAGGCCACACACGCTCTAAAATTAAACATTTGGAAACCCCCCTCTGAAAATCCTGCGTTTGCCACTGGGAGGAGTCCTCTGGTCGAGTCGGGGATGCTTGTGGGGTGAACCATGCAGTGCGGGGCTTGGATGGATCTCTGGGCATACTTGGAAGGGAGCCACATAAAGGGTACTCAGGCTGTGGGCACTCACCAAAGTGAAAAGTCCTCCTTATATCCATACAGCTCTGGCTAAGGGAATAAGGGAGGCTGAGTGTCCACGTATCAGGCAGCCTGTGAGAGCTGTAAAGGGAGGGGACAGAGCCTCCTACCAACTTTGCTGTAACTGTGCTAGACTGATACCATATTAGATAGATTATATAATAGATAGAGAACCAGGGGGTGGGGTGGGGATCTCCTAATAAAAGGCAAATCTGTGCATTTTCTTAAACAGTATGGATGATTTAATAATGTGGGTTCATGGAAAAAGGTCTGGATGGGTTTCAATCCAATGCAAATCTCTGGATTAAGACATTTGTTAATATCAAATATTAAAGAATATAGAGAGCATAATAAAATACATTCACAGGTACCACACTGATCATACACAGAGTATAGTAGCACTAGGTCAAATACAGTTACCCTAGGCCCAATGGAGACAGACTGCCTACGGCAAATGACTGCTCTGCCACAATGTCAGGTCTGGCAGCCAATGTTGGAAAAAACACATTACTTAAAACTTTGCACAATGTCACAAAATTCTGGAAGTGAATAAAATAAAAAACGTTGCTGTAATGATAGGAGATAGTCTTCGGATCAGAAAACACAGATGACAAACGCTGAGGGAGAAGACAACAGGAGATTAAAAACATGAACCGAGACTGTGCGTGTGCTGTTACCTGTCTCATAAGTAGTGGCGTGTGCGGTCATGCTCCATGTACTCGACCTTCTGCCTTTTGTGATCATCACGGAAAACTCATACATGGTGTTTGGTTTCAGGCCCGTCACAGTATGGCTTAAGGAAGTTGTGTCAGCAGACTTACAGGGGAAGAAGAGAACGTCAATAAACAAGAGTACCTGGAACCAATGTTACATGGGGGCATCACAAAATCTGATGCAAAGGGAGAAAAAGGGAACCTTAAAGGAACATGGGGCAGATGTACTAAGACTTGGAGCATACAGATGTGTCCTGCTATATCTTTGCCGATCGCGGTACAAACGTGCACACGGATCGCGCCTCGCGATTACCCGCAGCAGCATAGGCAAAGTTACGCTATGGCGCGCACTGCGATCGCACCATGCATTCCTATGGCGGTGTAGGTGGGAACGTTGTGCACGTATCCGCTCGCAAGCACACACCTCGCGCCAAGCGTGGCGCGATATGCTGCGTAAGTAACGAAGATGTAACAGGACACATCTGTACTTGCCAATTCTCTCTCATTGTCAGGAGACTCCCTGGAATAGCAGCAATCTCCGTGAAGAGTCTAGTAATCTCCCCGATTGTATTTTACACCCATTATGTAGCTGTAATATGAAAAACAAACAGAGATATATATACATTCAAATGGGATCATTAGTATCATTTCCCTGCATTAGTTATAAGGCACAATGATCCCACATGCACTTCCAAATAAGATTCCCCGTGTCACTTATATGAATCCCCTTGTAAAACACAATACATGAGCAAGCCCTGAAATGTATCAGTGTGATTTCATCTACAAGTAGATCTTAAGCTGCATACACACACAACGATTTTGTTACCAACGATTTTATGAACGATATTATGAACGATTTTCTGTCAGATTATGTCAGATTTTTTTAAGTGTAATGAACGATTTTTTTGAACTACAAACGATTTTTGCATATTCCCTTAATTAAAATCGTTGAGTTGATAAGTCTGACTGAACTACAAACTACAAACTACAAACGTTAACGCGCATGAACGATTATCGTTCATCGTTTGACTCAGAAAGTAAATGATTTTTTCAAACGATTATCTTTAAACGATATCGTTTAACGATAATTGTTAAAAAAATCGTTGTGTGTGTATGCAGCTTTACTAACAGCTTTGGGGCTCATTTACATTTGGATGTAAGTCAGGTTTAAGTGTAGACAAAGTACCAATCAATCCTTTTATAGGTTGTGTTTGAATAGTGATAGTTAGGAGCTGAATGGTTGGTACTTTGGACCTTATTCAGAGGCGGCCGTATGGTCTACGACCGCACGGCCGCCTCGATGTTTGGCCAGTGCGCATGCGCACGAGGGAGCCGGCTCCCTCGTGCGCATGCGTGAGACCCGCTATGACCGACAGCGCCGGTCGTAGCGGGCCTCTTTCCAAAGGGGACGAGCTGTCGATGTTGATTGACAGCTCGCCCCATTTGGAAGGCGGGCCGGGGGGTGGCAGCCCAAATGGAGGCGTTCCCATGGGAACGCCTACCGTTTGGGGGAGGCCCCACTGACATCACAGAGCCAGAAGCTCTCCGGGTCTTACGACAAGTGAGACCCTACCCTAGGGTCTCGTCGTAAGCCCCGATGGTCGCGATGGTCTCTGACCATCGCGACCATCACCCGAGCGGTCGTTAGAGCTGTGGGTGTAAACCCACAGCCTAGCGACCGAAACAGAGGCGGGCGGTCAGGATGCAAGCGGCCGCCCAGTTTCTGAACGACTGCTTGCCTCCTCCGACCGCCTCTGAATGAGGGCCTTTACCTCTCCACTTTATCTCACTCCAATGCTAGGTACATCTCCCCCCATATTTCAGTGCTTATTTGTGCCCTGCTCCTGAGGCCCTTACAGTTTATGCTATACACAGCTATCTGCTATCACTGTGTATAGGCAATGAGCAAAACTGGTTTGTCGTTTCCGACAACATTTTTCCTGCTCTCTGTGATATTATTGGACCTTGCCGCTCTTCTATTGGCAAAACATCCCACCCTCTATAATGTCCCCACCCTCAATTATGTCGAAAATGATTGTATTATGATAGAAGAGATGAGGTTTGGGTGGAGATCATAGTATTATTGGGAAGGGAAATCAATCTAAAGGTGCGTACACACGGTACGATATCTATGAACGATAGCAATATCATTCCTTTTTTTGCAGTGAACGACCAATGATGCGCGTCCCCGCATGGACGATAACTATATCTATGGTCATCCGTACATGCAGGCCAACTTGGACAATTTCATCACGATTTGTATGTTCACAGATATGGCTGGATGACTTCACTGAAAGATATCTTTCATAGATATCTCTCAGTGTGTAGCCCCAATATCGTTTGTCCTGCACTACAGAAAATTTGAAGGGAAATCGATCAGCGATATCGTTGGTTGTGCAGATCGTACCGTGTGTATGCACCTTAACTGTACTAAATGATGAGATCAGGAAGCCAATTTACTAGCATAACCAAAGCAGGGCCAGGATAACAATGGAGAGGATGGGACTACAGCTCCAGCCCTCCACATTAAAATAGGCCCATTATCATTGCAGCATTATGGTAATTTTCAGCAACAGGCCCATGTGGCCCTTAATCCGGCCCTGAATCATAACGTCTCACAATAAGAATATTTTTATTAGAGATGAGGGGGCTCGGTTTTACTCGGTTCTTTTTGGCAAAATTATCGCAAGTTCGGATTAGTTTGGATTTATTTTGTTGGCTATCCAAATCACGTGATAGCCGATAGCCAATAAGATGCCGTTTTTGAGATCCGAACATATTCGAGTAAAACTGAACCTGCACATCTCTAATTTTTATACATTCATCCATCAATTTTGCTTAAATACCAAATAAATATAACAAATTATATACTTAAGAGTCCTTTAAAGGCAATGTAATATATACAGTATCTAAAGAAAAAGTGAGCAATTAATGTAATAAACAGTCAACTGATTGTGGTAAAATAAATTAAAAAAAGCATATACAAGTTAAAAGAAAACAAGTTGAAAAAAAATTCTGAAATAAAATATACCTTATATTTCGAGCTGGTAGAGTAGCTGGTCCTCCATCGGATAGTGTAGAAACGAACCTCGGCTGTCTTCTGGTTCTTTTGGACAGAGTTGTCTGCCCAGCTGACTCTCACAGCGTCGTGCGTTAACGCAACAGCCTGGACACCTACTGGTGGGAGCATGGGGGTGGACATTTCTGGGACCGAGGTAGGGAAATCGTCAATAAAAGGATAAAACTCACTTTCTGAGGGATCCAATGGATCTGGGTAATCATGCAGTAAATTAATATTTAAAAATAAATAAATATAAATAAATAATATAATAAAATAATACATCCATGCACAAAGAATAACACAATGGGTTAAATACAAAATAATGGTAAGGGTGAAAATGGTGTGAGAGGAATAGAGAAGAAAAATAGGAATTATTTATAATTTTTATAAATGTATATACTGTTTTATATATTTAAATATTATATATATTTGATGTATAGTTCTTTTTTTAAATTAATTAACGAAGAGCAATACATTATCAAGTTCACTCTATATTAATCTAAACTGAAACAAAAAAATGGTATTAGGTAGATATATGATTATCGAAATTATAATAAGGAATTGACTTAAAATTGATTTAGTAAACTGTAAGAAAAGTGATAAAAATATGATATATATATATATATATATATATATATATATATAGTATATATATATACATGCATATGTGATGTGTGGAATTCTAATTATTTCTTAAATGCTGAATACTATGTTTACCAAATGCTTCTTGTAAAGAAAAAAGTATATTTATATGAATGATATGAAAGAGAGCTGAACAAAAGATATTCAGAATACACCAATATCAATCCAATAATGGGCTACGAGATTCCCCTGTGAATATTTTCTGCAGGAGAAGTTATTCATTTTCTATTGATATATGAAATATCCTTGAGGTTTTATATTGCCTCAAATTTACTCTATACATATTTTTAGTATAGACAGAAATAATTTAAATTCTCGCACAGGCATGCGGCTTCACTATTCAGAAATCATTAACTTCAAGTCAAACGTGAAAAGTTATAGGGATGGTGGTAGAAATTTGTTGTGTTGTTGTTATTTGTATCCCCTGTACTGTACATGAGCATATTATTATTGGTATTTTATTATTATTTTCCAGGGGCTCACGCTGTTCTGGTAATGCCACAGCCGGCACCTTTGGAGCAGGACCCCACGCAGGCACCACCTGAGAACAGTATCTGCCACACCACAGGGACTCTCCTCATATTTTGTCTATGATTGTCTTTAACTCGTTGTATCCAGTGGGGGCCATAGGTAGAATATGAAATAGGATTTTCAACAGGGGAATGGATTTATAAAAATAATCCAGAGTATTGTAGCTTTATGTAGTGACATATCATATAAGAAGCAGAACTCCGACCAGTCACAAAACAGGCACATTTAAACATGAACAATATCATCCTTACATCATTAAAGGTGTGATTACATGATTAGATTATGTAAAAACATTTTAACTGTTCAAAAAAAAGCTAAAAATGTAAAGAAAAAAATGTACTGTAGTTCAACAGGTTATACAATATTCCTCCAAAAAGAGAAAATATAACATAATCCTATTTGATACAGGGCAGTTGTTGAATGGATTAGTTGAGGGAACACTTTCTGAACTTTTATCCTTCCTGAAAATAATTGGGTCACTGGTTTAGATAGCAACAAAGTCAACTGAGTCTGCTAACCTATACTCTTACGTTAAGGATAAATAATCCCAAATGATTAGATAGGTGACTATAAATAACAAAAAGGTGTGACCATAAATAACAAAAAGGTGTTCCATCAACTATATATACATATATATATATATATATATATATATATATATTTTTTTTTTATTATTATTTATTTTTATTTATTTATTTGGATCAAGCCATAAAAAATATTATACACGAAAAATCAAAAGAAAACACAAAATGTACACAATGACCACAATTAATAAAAAAAGCTATGCGTCTATTTTCTAGACAAAGGAAGGCTATTTAATTTTAGTTAGCTAGTCTTATCTTGTTCATCATTCAGGGAGAATAGTGTTATCTGTATTGATTTCCACTTCACAATTTTTCTAGGCGCAATTGTCTTAGAAACGAGTGATATCTATTATCATATTTTACAATGAAACATAAATTGCCTATTGATTTAGCCCAGATGTTGTGCTAAATCAAAGCTGTGTTGCCATGCATATTTATTTGGGGAACACTTCACAAAATATTCTGCAAAGCTGCTTACTGAAACACAGTGGCACAGTGGTGAGCATTGCTGCCTCACAGATCCGGTGCCGTGGGTTTGATTCCTTCCAGGGCCATAACTGTCTGAAATTTTGTATGTTTTCCTAAAGTTTTTAGGTTTTTTTTCTCCAAATTCCAAAAATATACTGGTAGGATTATTGGCTTCTTTCTAAAATGTCCCCTAATATGCATGTGTGTTAGAAAATTTAGAGGAAGATATATCAAACCTTTTAAAAAGGTCAAGTGGAGGTGTTGCCTTGGTCAACACTTCCACTTGTTCTCTTTGGAAGGTTTGATAAATCTCACATTTAGAGCCTTATTTATCAACAACTTTTTTCATTAACAACTAGTGATAAAACTCGTTGCGCTTGATAAAGGTGCTCCAGCCAATCAGCTCCCAACTGTCATCTGTTTATGACAGTTTGGAGCTGATTGGCTGGAGCACCATTTATCATACGCAACAAGTTTTATCACTAGTTGTTAATGATAAAACTCATTGATAAATAAGGCCCAGAGACTGTAAATTTAATTTATAAAGGTACCTGCTCCATTGTTATGGTAAATATGAAAGCAGCAATGTGAAAAATTTATATCCAGGTGCTAATTCGAAGACTACAGAATTGGTTTTTATTATAGGGATAAAGCAAATCTCATGAATTTAAAAACAACTCTATGTCAGATGTTAAAAAAATAAATGTTCATAAATCTATCGTAACATGAGTTCGTAGTACAAGAAAGCAATCAATCATATATTTACAGTCATTACAGAACGTGTAACATGTACAAAATTCTGGTCATCCAACCCCTTTAGTGGTGAGATATTATAAAGAAAAATCCTATTTTCATTCAAATACTATTTGCATGATGAATTTGTACATTATAATTGTTGTAGGCTTCAATAGTAAAACTGAGTGCATGGCAGAATTCAATCATATTTAATATTCCCAGACAGATTAAAGATGTCACATGGAAGACAGAGTTGTCACATGGAGTTGAAAGAGTTGGACAGGGATATTTCAGGCAGGAGGGACATAGAGTCCACTTTCCTAGAAAATATTATCCCTTTATGTTGCGTGCGGCACATTAATGCTTACTTAACTGAATTATGGAACATTACGCTGTGTTGCTTAATTTATGTACAATTACTCTATCTGTACAGTTTGTGCCATTATAATCTCCTGAGAAAATAAACATATGAACTAAAAAGCAGAGAACAAATCAAACATAAAGGCATTTTTTTCAACCTACCGGTTTGAGATCGAGTTGTGGCGCTTTCGTAGAGAGGGACGCCTTCGCCGGCATTATTAAAAGCTTTCAGGGAAATTACATAATGGGAGCTTGGTTCTGCAAGCCAAACACACACAACAGAAACACATTAAAAATTAAAGTTTAGTGGCTCTGAGGTGACACATGAAAGCGACGGTTACATACACATTTTGTTCTGTTAAAACGCAATATTTCTTCGTACAGTATCACGAGTTGGCATATTTTTGTAACAAGGCACAATATTATTTTTCATTAGATTTCCATATGTATGACAGAATTACTGCCCCTGCTGTTCACGCTGAGCATTTTTTTGTTTTAGTTTCTGTTTACGGGGGAGCTTTGATCAAAGCCTGGAGAGAGATAAAGTACCAACCAGCCAGCTTCATTTTACAGGCTGTGGGGGGGGGGGGGGGGGCGAGGAATGCATCAAGCATTGCATTCTGCATGATATGCATCCCGCTACTGATCGCAAGCCTAGCAGCCAGGGCCAGATTAAGGCTTGTGGGGGCCCTGGGGCAACTAAATTGTTGGGACCCCCACCAAGCCTACTCCCCCCATGGCACCCACCACATGGAGCCTAATCCTACTTCCTCCCATGTGTGTGTTAAACACGCACACACACACATATATATATAATATATATATATAATATATGTAGCAAACGTATATATTATATATGTAACATACTAACACACATATATAGTATACGCACACATAAACACATACAAACACACATATACATACACACACTAACACATATATACACATTAACACATGCATACACATATATACACACATACTGTATATACAATAGCACATACACACATATACACACAACCACAGTACACAGACACTTACTTGTATACAGCAGCTAAAGGCTGCTAATGGGGGTGGGCACCTCACATCATTAGGCTCCGCCCCCTCACAGCATAATGTCGCGATTCGCGGGTGATATGGGGGGCAGGGCTTGTCATATTGGCCCCGCCCCCATTGCAGCCGGTGAAGAGGGGAATTGGTCCATCAGGGGGGTTTCTAGGTACTCAGAAACCCCCCTGCGTGCTCAAGTGTGGGGGCCTCTCTGTGTGTGGGGGCCCGGGACGACCGCCCCTGTCGCCCCCTCTTAATCCAACCCTGCTAGCAATGTTTGGTAACACTTAGGGCCGTTTCTAGGGGCGGGCGAGCTGTGCACAGGGCACGCAACCCCTGCGATTGCACGGCTTACAACCCCACATTAGCCCGGGCCTCTGAGATAGGGGGGGGGTCTGTCCGCAAGCCCACCCGCTGCCTGTCCACAATGTAATATTACCTGGGCAGCACAGACAGTGTAACAGTTAGTATACTGCCTCATAGCACTGAGGTCATGGGTTCAATTCCCATTATGGTCTGTGTGGAGTTTGTATATTCTCCCTGTGCTTGCTTGGGTTTCCTGCAGGTACTCCGGTTTCCTCCCACACTCCAAAAATATATTGATAGGTTAATTAGCTCCCAGCAAAAATGTACCCTAGTGTGTGTGTGTGTGTGAGCGTGCGGTGAACATAGATTGTAGACTCCAGTGGGGGAGGGATCAAATATTCTCTGTATAGCGCTGCGTGATATGTGTGCATCTTATAAATAACTGCCAATGAATTACCTACCGTTCTTGCTGCAATGTAGCTATGTGCAAATATGATGCCGCTACAAGCAAATAGCACAAATACAAATGCTATACATAGATAGTGATATTGTTTATTGCTAAAATGTTGCTAAGAATGCATGATTTATTATACTGGTTATATCCTGCCACTGCTGAGGTCTGTTATTTAGTCATAAGCAGTATAGTTTGTAGTTTATCGTATATTTTATATCAAGGCAGAGATTTCTATCTGTCATTCCCGTGGCTGTTTATGTGAGATTATGCTGTGTTAGTATACAGTAGTAGTTATTGAAATTCATAGCATCTAAATATATATTAATGGATGTTACCTAGTGCATATACTGCTACTTCTCAGCTCCCTATAAATAGTTTACTGTTGCAATAATTATGATTTCAAATCTTGTATATGTATCACTGTGTTGTTAGCTGGTACATAGCTCAGCAGAGTGGCTCATTGATCTACAGTATATGACTGTGGAGCTACTTGTTATAGGAATATTTATTAGGAGAATTATTAGACTAGCCACCCTTTATTAGCTAGGTTTATTAGCCCCAAATGCCCCGCTAGATGCACTATCTACAGTATAATAGCAGTTCTGGCTGCTTGCCATGTTATACAGTAATGAAAAGGGAAGACAGGAAGGATGTCATAATTTAGACCATCTTATCACATTCATCTAATACATATCAATTGGTCACAGTGGCGGCACTGGGGTTGGTGACACCCAGTACGGAAAGTAAACCCCTTGTCCCTGAGAAAGGAGCGTGGCCTTGGGCCATCCCCCTTCCCTCAGTTTCGGAGATGCCGGGCTGCCCCCGGAGACTCTCTCCACACTGCCGAATCCTCCTCAGTAGCTGGGAGTTGGGCCCTGCACTGTGATGTTAGGGGGTCATTCAGACCCGCTTGCGAGCGGCAGTACACTCGCAAGCGGGTCGATGTTCCCCACTGCGCATGCACTTTTAAGGATATCCTTTCTTGAGCACTGGTATAATCAAATTGACTGAAGTAATAATCAAGTCACCTGTGCTTAAGAGTGGATATCCTTAAAACCTGTACTGTTAGCGTGCCTTGAGGCCCGAATTTGGGAACCACTGCCTTAATATATAGCTAAACTGACCTAAATGCAACAATACAATTAATAATGATTGCTTCCAAACATTTTTAATATTGAATAATCATGCATATTGAGATATGTATAGGAAAATATTGCACAACACCTAAATAGTCAGGATAGAGATGGGGAGTAGTGAAGGGGCGATTGACATTGCAGAGGTCACATAAACGGGTATTCTAATCCTGATTTTCTGGTTCATAACCAAAGATAATGACCCTTATACTTTCTCAGCTATGCTTTGTTGCAAGCACAATAATTACTATTAATCCCTCCGGAGCCCAGCAACCCCATGATGCATTGCGACCGATGCTCTCGCCGGATCTGAAGTGGTTTAATTGCGAAGACCTTCCTGGGAGATTACTGAATAATTGATTAGGTCATTGTGAATATCATTAGGATCATTGCCAAATGAATTAATAAACTGAAAGAACTTGATGTGAAGTGTTTCTAGAGAACATTTATATTCATGATGGCGGAGCAGTTCCAAGCATTTGTTTAGTTATAATATAATTGTCCTTACTTACTTTGGTAAAATGTGCTATTTCGTTAAATGGAATAATGAATTGGTGAAATTGTGCTGAAGCAATCACAGTACAAATAGCTCATCTGTTTCTATGTAAGTGGTACATACTCCCATCAAATTATCTTAGCGCTTAGAGCTAAAATTAGATGGATATTCCTCTAGTACTCAACATCAGCTTTAAAGGGCCGCTAACCCCGCACAGTGTCTGTGCTTAGTTATACCTAGCAGTGGCATCATTAGGGTTGGTGCCACCTAGTGTACCTACCTACCCTGTCACCCCATTTCTGACACTTCTTAGACTAGATTTCAGCACGCGCTCGCTACAGGGGGGTGTGGATTCATGCCTCAAAGCCATGCCCCCCTGTTGTATGATGTTTGGGGGCGTCACTGTGTGTCACGCCCCTGTTCTCATGACTCTGGGGGCTTGCCCAGTTTCCGAGAGCTGCTAGGCAGTCTCCAGCCTCTCCGGGCACAGTGGGGATGACGTGCGCATGCACCCATCATTCATCACCGCTGCTTGGTGACACCATCCGAGGGGATGACACAAATATAGTAGAGCAGCTCTGCTATTTTGGGGTCATCCCCTCAGATGGTGTCACCCAGTGTGGCCAGCACCCCCCTAGTAATGCCACTGATGCCTAGCACTGGGGAATGTATACATAGTCATATATTTATTATCCCTCCCTGTGGTTATGCGCAAACTTAGGAAGCTTTTGGAATTGGACGCGATAGACACATTAATTTTTTTTTAAATTTCAGGGTCAAATTAATGGGTTGGGTATGAAATCCCGGCTCGCTGGAAGCCCAAGATGATGACAGGGGCAGTAAGTAGCCTAACCTCCCCTTCCCGCACCCTAAACCTAACCCTTCCCAGGAGGTGCCTAACCCTAACCTCCCCCCCGGTGGTGCCTAACCCTAACCTCCCACCTGGTGGTGCCTATCTCTAACCTCCACCCCCCCGAGGGTGCCTACCCCTAACCTTCTCCCGGGGTTTCTACCCCTAACCTCCCCTTCGCGCACCCTAAACCTATCCATCCCCAGGAGGTGCCTAACCCTAACCTCCCCCCGGGGGTGCCTAACAGTAACCCCCCTCTCCGTAGTCTAACCCTAACCCTCCCCCTGGGATCCCTAAAACTAACCCCCCCCCCCCGCGGCTAATACATTACAGGGCCCTGCTTACCTTCCTTTGGGTTGCCGGCTGTGGGGATTTCGGCATCAGGCTAAAGATAGGCGTCAGGATTTCGACGCCTATCTTTAGTCCCGGGTCGGGCTTCTGACACCAGGATTCCAACAGCTGGCATCACGGCCACCGGTAAGTTACAGTAACTACATCCCAAATGAATATATCCCTTTGTTTCCTATCTCTCATATCTTCAGGTCATTCCAGATATGTTCATACAATCAATATTATGCCTATTGCTTGTCCCTAGACAATGCCCTAAAACTATTGTCTTGTGAAAAGTAAGAGTAACAGGACAGCATATGAGGAGAACCAAGGATAATGGAGAAGACAATTCTGGTAAGATTTGCAGCAAAAACCATGATAGAAACTAGGGAAAGCCCAATTATTTTTATAAATTCATCAATTAGTATGATTATGTCACTGCTCCTGTCATATGCATTGCAATTGATGGAAACACTCTTAAAAGAAAGAGTCGTAGATTATCTCAATTCAACAATTTGCAGGATCCCAAACAGTATGGATTTACTGGGGGGAGATCATGTCAAACAAATCTTATTGACTTTTTTGACTGGGTGTCTAAGGAAATAGATAAAGGGGGGGCCATAGATATAGCTTATCTAGATTCTGTACTTGGACCAGTGCTTTTTAATATCTTTATTTGTGACAGTGCAAATGGTATTGAAGGGAAACTATGCCTTTTTGCAGATGACACAAAGGTATGCAACAGGGTAGACACACCAGGAGGGGTAAAACAAATGATTGATGATCTAGGTAGACTAGAGGAATGGTCGAGAACGTGGCAGCTACAGTTTAGTGCCAAAGAATGCAAGATCATGCACTTGGGTCTCAAAAATCCAAAGGCTTAATATAGTATTAATGGCACTATACTAGAAAGTACTGAAGAGGAAAGGGATCTAGGAGTCACTATTTCAGGTGACTTAAAGGCAAGCAAACATTGTAACAAAGCAATGAGGAAGGCAAGTCAGATGCTTGGTACATAGGGAGAGGAATCAGTAGCAGAAAGACAGAAGTGATAATACCACTGTACAGGTCTTTGGTACGTCCTCATCTCCAATACTGTGTTCAGTTCTGGAGGCCATAACTCCAGAAGGATATTAACACATTAGAGACTGTACAAAGAAGGGCAACTAAAATGGTGCAAGGTCTACACCACAAAATATATCTACACCACAAAACGTACCAGGAAAGACTAGTATAGTTTGGAGCAGAGAAGGGCAAGGGGAGACATGATAGAAACGTTCAAATATATAAAGTGTTTTAACAAGGTAAAGGAAGGAGACATTCTTCAAAGAAAGAGAAGTATTAGAACAAGAGGACATGCTCTAAAACATGGAGGGTGGTAGGTTCAGGGGAAATTTGAGGAAAAATGACTTCACAGAAAGGGTAGTGGACAAGTGGAATAGCCTCCCAGCAGAGGTGGTAGAGGCTAAGACAGTAGAGCATTTTAAACATACATGGGATAGACATAAGGATATCCTTCAGGAGAAGTAAGGACCAATAAGGGTTCAGGTAACAATATGTTTAAAAATGGGGCAGACTAGATGGGCCAAGTGGTTCTTATCTGCCGTCAAATTCTAAGTTTCTATGCAGCCCTGTCCGCACTGACACATCACTAGTCTCCTGATAGCCTATGTGCTGCTGGGGACCCCTTTCAATCTACGGCATACATTTTAGATTAACATGACACGTAATATAGCTCTTAGATCCTTTTCTGTATCGTGCAATTCAAATGACTGTATGCATTAAATAGACAACTTTAAATCCATCAGCTAACTACAATGTGCATTCATTGATAACGTGCCACTTAATACATAAGCAGTTCTTGTGGGTGTTCCTCTCTAATATATATTGTTTTTGCCTTGCTGTTAAATTGCAGGAGATGTATGACTTGTTTTCAGTAGCGAGCTGACACAGAATAAATTACCTGCAATGAAAAATATTTTTCAGACTGAAAGCTCGCTAAGAGCCTAATCATTGAAAGTACAGTTTGATAAATTATCTTTGTAAAAAAAAAAAAATTGCTGTAGAAATACAGGTACAGCTCTAAAATAAAAATTTCCAGAGGAGAATGCTCTTATAATTATCTTTAGTGAAGTCTTTTACCCCTCTCAGGTGAACCCCAATATATCTGATATGCTCCACAAAGGTCCACAATGCAACAGCCGGGCTTCTCCCGGGGAGGAGATTCTGTTGGCTCCTTTGGGGGGCGGGGCCAGACTGTATACGTAATTAGGCCCCGCCCCACCACAGGGAAACGCTGAGATTTGCGTAATTTTAGCCGTGCCCTCTGCTCGCAGACCCAAAAATTCCCGGTAAAATCTCCCCACCCTGCCCACTTCACTAGGAAGTGGGCAAGATGTGGGAGAAATGCCTACTCTTCCGGGGGTGCTACCCGAAAAATCGGGAGCCTCCCGCAACTTTCTGGAGAGTAGGTATGTATGCAGCAGGGCCGTAACTAGGGTGGTGCGACATGTGTCACAGCACAGGGCACCGCAGGACAGTGGGCGTTGTTAGGGCCTGTCAATTTTTTGTTTATAATCATTCTCACTCTTCCAGCTTCCTCTATTTTTTTATCTCCGGTATCTCCTGGCCGCCCTTATCTCCTGCCTGGTCGACTCCCCCTACATCTGTCCACCTCCCCAATTACCTTCAGCCACATTCTCTTTTATTTAACACACACAGCTATCTGCCCCACAATTTCTGATGGCAGCCCCGACCACAGCCACCGATTCCCGACCCAGGTGTTACCAGCACACCTCGAGTACCCTTGTCAGTGAGTTCAGCTCATACTTGCCAATTCTCCCTGACCACCTGAAATAGTAGCAATCTCCCTGACTTCCTGAAGAGTCTAGTAATCTCCCTGATTGCACCTTACCCCCATTATGAAGCTGTTATATATATAATGGTTATAAGGCACATTTTCTGATAAGGATCAGTGTGTTTTCATCAACAAATAATGTTAATGTAAGGCAATTTTATGGCACGGCTCTCAGATGTAGCAGGACACGCTCACTTTACCGCCGCGCTCACTGGTGCTGCTTTCACAATCTCACTGGAAAGCTTTTTAAAAAATAGGCAAGTATGGTTCAGCTGCCAACGCAGGGTACATACATGGATCCCCCTGCCGCTGACAATAGCTACAAATACACTACAAGTAACACTCTTTCTATACCTTCAGTCAGTGATCTACACGGCCCGCTCCAGGCTTGTGCACGGCTGTTCTGATATACAAATCCTGCTGCAGGTTCAGCTTCACCAGCGCTGTCCTACATCTAGAGCTGGTGAGTTATACTGCATAATTATTGTGTATCATCACTGCAGCCATTGGATTCACATTGTATTTGGCAGTGACACCTGGTACCCCTTCATCACCGTACTGGACAAATCAGATTTGCTATGGCCCTTACACATGAAGTCGTACCCCTTTTTTCGAGCACGTGTCTTTTGTCCCTATTTAAAAATAGGTGGGGAGGGTGGCGCCAATGCCATCTCTGCCCCAGGGAACCAAAACGTCTAGTTACGGCTCTGTGCAACAGTAGTTGGTACAGTATTGTTCCTACTCTAGCTATAAGTAATCTTCGATCCCTTAACTGCCTCCTACCAAATAGTATAACCATAGAGGTACTTTGTCTGAGGTCACCACTAGGACCATCGCTGCTTGGGAATACCTACCCCTTTTGGCTCTTCAGTCCACAGACGTGTGGTGAGGTCAATAGCTGGGGAGGCACACATGGAGATGGGTCTGAGCGTTGGGAGCCTGTCTCACCCCCTACTCACTGTAACTCTCCACTCACTAGACTAAGCTTCAGTGTCCATTGATTCTCCTACCTGCATCACTGTGTCTTCTCTTGCTGCTGCTCACTGAGTTTCAATCTCTAAACTGCACTTCCTGGTCAAATGACACATACTAGGTGTCTATCAGCAGTAGCGCACACAGGGGGGGTTTCTGAGTACCCAGAAAACCCCCTGACAGAGGGGAGAGCAAGCACCACCATGTTATTAAGCCAAGATGGCTTGAGCATTCTGTGGCATTCTATTTACCTTGACAAAGGTCCCACATGGGATTGAAATGTCGGACATAGCCTGAATATTGTGACACTGGTGGTATGTAACAAATAAAAAGAACTGTTTACCTTCTGAGATGGTGAATGCCCTCTGAATTAAATTTTTTTTATATATAAGTGAACCTCATTTTTTGTGACGGTTACATTGAGGTCGCACCCCCAAATGGATGAAAATGTCGCAGTCCGTGCAGGCTGCCTTGGACTTTATATATATATATATATATATATATATATTATATACAGTTGCTCTTTATTAAGCAACATGCCAAGTATTCTGTACTGGTATTATATAATATATATATATATATATATATATATATATATGTCAGTGCTTATATATATATACTCACAGGCATAGCTGTATTAGCTCTCTTTCTGTGCAGCCTACTGGCTGTGGTGTGGCCCCACCCCCAGCTCTGCAAGCAATGTCTGACTACACAGAAGTGAGGCTGAGCTGTTGCTGCCTCCTCTCTCATCTCCCTGCAGTCCCAGGGAGCTCCACAAAGCTGGTGAGTGTTAACTATAAAAATGATTACAATAAACAAAGAAGATGTTTATAAGTTATAAATATCTTCTTTGTATTATTCTAATCATTTTTACATCAATCTCTGCCTACCCTGACTGCATGTCCCTGCTTCAGTCACAATGATTATGCAGGCTCATGTGCAAGTTCATTGGTTGGAAGCTTGAGAACTGTGGAAGCTGAGACACTAGTCATGGGTCCCCCCAAAATGTAGGCATTGGAGAGAGCTTCACAAGTGAATGTATATGTTTGGAAGAAGTTCTCCTTTATAAAGAAATGTCAGCCATAATAAAATACCACAGTGGAAAAGATAACTGCCCACTCACCTACATTGCAGCAGAGGCAGCCATTTTGTGGGCTGGCCCAATATGCATGAGAGTACCTCCTATTGTACCTGCCAAGAGCGTGTGAATTTCACAGGACTGACCCAACTTGCCTGAATAGGTGGGGCATAAACATTTACTGATGTGTCCTTGACAAACAAGAAAATAATTTGCGCAGATGGTGGAGTTAATTTGGTCTCACTTTCTCTGCAAGTTCCTAGCTAAGTAATGGTCTGCACCTCTTCATAGGGAAGATGTATCAAACCTTGGAGAGGGATAAAATGGAGATGTTGCCCATAGCAACCAATCAGATTCTACTAAACACTTATCTTGCACCTTCTAGAACAGTGATTCCCAACCTCGGACCTCAAGGCTCACCAACAGTCCTGGTTTTAGTGATATCCATGCTTAAGCACAGATGATTAAATCAAAATACCTGAGGTACTAAGTGAGTTACCTCTGCTCAAATATGGCTGTCCTTGAAACCTGGACTGTTAGTGTGCCTTGAGGACTGTGGTTGGGAACCCCTTTTCTAGAAGATAACAGCTAGAATCTGATCGGTTGCTATGGGCAACATCTCCACTTCTAAAAATCCGCACTTTAGTAAATATACCAATAACTGTCATTTTTTTCAAACACAGCCTGTGACATGACAGTTAGGAGCTTATTGGTTGGTACTTTATCTCTCTCCAATTTATCTCTCACCAACGTTTGATACATCTCCCCCCCCCATGTATATTGGTGCAGCCCAGAAAATGGCTGCCTTCGCTGTATGTAGGACATGGTCCACTGTAATGTTATAGACGGATCGGTCTCTCCGATTTAGACTCATTTTTAAATAGTTTATTCCGTTAGGTCATTGTACTGGTCTGCAAGAAATTCAGAATTACATTTTTCCTGTTATCTCTGAAATGAGAACCAGGGATGGAAAAGCAGCCTCGTGTTTTCCTAATGAACCTAAATAAATGAACATAAAAATACAGAACAAACAAAGCGTAGCTTCGCCTTCCTCCCAGCTGGCCATTAAATAATATTGGAATAAAGAATATAATTATTTGGCCTTGATGAATGCAATGTGTCAGTGAACATTTTAATTCATCATTAGCAGGAGATCAGAGTGAGTATATTTCATGTCTCTACGAACATTAAGTACAAAGGACACAGCAAGACCACTGTGACCTGCAGGAATATAAACTCTATTAGCCTATTAAACAACAGACATGTCGGCCATATCATAAAAGCCCCATTTATAATAGGATTAAGGGGTCTATTTACCAAGCAGTGTAGGAGACAGAGTGAAAAGTGATAAGGTACCAGCCAATCAGCTCCCAACTGTCATTATTCAAACACAGCCTGTGACATGACAGTTGGGAGCTGATTGGCTGGCACCTTATCACTTGTCACTCTGTCTCCTAACACTACTTAGTAAATAGACCCCAAAGTGAAATGAGATAAGGTGCCAGCCAATCAGCTCCTAAATGCCATGTCACAGGCTGTGTTTGAAAAATGACAGTTGGTAGCTGATTGGCTGGCACCTTATCACTTTTCACTCTGTCTCCCCAACACTGCTTAGTAAATAGACCCCAAAATCTGAGACAATTGCCCAGAGTCAGAAGCAGACGGTGGTGCAGTAGTGGCTGCAACTTTTGTTGCAGGCGATACTGTGCATTTATGCTAATGCCGCCCTCGTAGTTCTAAATCCTTCCACCCCTGAATCAGGCCCAATATGTACACAATATTAACAGGGAAAATTTTATTAACATTTTATATTGTTGTTTCAACATCAACACTGATATTTAACCACCCTTCCCCCCAACCCAGGGGCACCGAGAAATGGAAAATGGGGGTGGTGGAGCGGGCACAGGGACTTGTGCCTGTAAGCCAGGAGCAGCTATACCACATAGGTCTTAAGACCATGTCCCTTTCACCGGCCCAGCATGGAAAAAGGGTCCTGATAGTCACACGGTGCCCCACACGCTTCACACGCCCCCTAGTGCCGGGGCTCAAATGATATCCCGGCGCCAGTGGCGTAACTAGGGTATTTGGAGCCCAAGGCAAATTTGAAAATGGAGCACCCCCCCTTATGCGCGCACCGAAGACGGTGGGCGTGGCCAGAGCCGGCCCTAGCCAAATTAGTGCCCTAGGCAAGATTTTTGGTGGTGCCCTGCCCCCCCCATGGGATCCATACACACACACACATATATGAGTATATATATATATATATATATATATATATATATGAGTGACCGTCATATATATATATATATATATATATATATATAGCTCCTGTGCTTCATATTATTTGTCCCACCCTGAGTCAGTCTTCTTACCTGCGCAGCGAGCGTTACAGTGGCTGTGGCTGGGACAAGATGGAGGCGGAGGCGGAGCCGTGAGCTCTTACTCACGGCTCCGCTCCGCAAAGGCCCATGGGAGGATCTGGCAGCGGCTGGGCATTGACAGCATGCCCTCCCACGGCCATCTTAGCTCCTCTGACCTGTACCGTGAGAATGAGCTTCTATGCAGAAGCTCATTCTGACTAAGGGGCTGGGCGGATGCGGATGACGGTCACATGACCAGCCGCCGCCTGGCCATCCGCTGCGCTGCCCGATCGGAGAGCTCCGATCGTGGCAGCACGCTGGGGGGTTAGATGTGCCGGCGGGCTCTCGCGGCTCTGGGTAGGTGCCGGTGAGACTGGGAGGGAGCAGCGGCTAGCGGCAGTTGCCGGCGGGGGGGGGGGGGTCAGAGGAGGGATTGGAAGGACTGTGACAGTGTGACAGATTAGGAAGAAGAGGCGGCCGCATGCAGAGCTCAGCCTCAGCCCTGCTTGATGGAAAATGCCCCAAGCATGCAGAGTCGTCCCTAGGCATTTGCTTATCATGCCTATGCCTAGGGCCGGCTCTGGGCGTGGTCACCTAAAAATGGGGCATGTCAACATGACACACCCCCTTTAACGTCACTCAGAACATTCCTATCCATATGCACCTTAACCCCAGTAGTGCCCCTTATACAGTACCCCCAGTATGCAATGTCCCCAGATGTGGTCCCTCTTATGCAGGCCCATAGTAGTGCCCCTTATACAGTACTCCCAGTAGTGGACCCCCTTATACAGCCCCCCATTAGTTCCCCTTATTCAGTGCCCCAGTAGTGGTCCCCCCAATGCAGTGCCCCATATAGTGGTCCCCCCTATGAAGTGCCCCCAGTAGTGTTCCCCATTTTTCAGTGCCCCTTATATAGTGCCCCCAGTAGCAGTCCCCACAATGCAGTGCCCCCAGTAGTGGTACCCCCCTTATGCAGTGTCCTTTATATAGTGCCCCCAGTAGTAGTCCCCCCTTATGCAGTGTCCCCAGTAGTGATCCCCCCTATCCAGTGCCCACTGTAGTGGTCCTCCCTATTCAGTGCCCCCCAGTAGTGGTCTCCCCAGTGCAGTGCCCCTAGCAGTAAGCCCCTTATATAGTGATGCCCCCAGCAGTAGTCCCCCTTCCCCCATGCAGAGCCCCCGGCAGTAGTCCCCCCCAGGCAGTGCCCCCAGTAGTGATCCCCACTATCCAGTTCCCCCTGTAGTGGTCCTCCCTATTTAGTGCCCCCTGTAGTGGTCCACCTTATATAGTGCCCCCTGTAGTGGTCCCCTCTATGAAGTGCCCCCAGTAGTGATCCCCCTTATGCAGACCCCCAGTAGTGATCCCCCTATCCAGTGCCCCTTATACAGTGCCCCCTGTAGTGGTCCTTCCTATTATTGCCCCCAGTAGTGGTCCCCCCAGTGCAGTGCCCCTAGCAGTAAGCACCTTATATAGTGCCCCCAGTAGTAGTTTCCCCCCAGTAGTAGTCCCAAGTAGAAGTGCGCCCAGTAGTAGCCCCCCCCAGTAGTAGACACCAGAAGTGCCCCACCCCAGTAGAGGTCCCCCACCCAGTAATGGTGCCGCCAGTAGTAGACACCCCCTCCCCCATTGTGCCCCCGGTAGTACAGACACGTTAAAAAAAAATACACTTACCTGAATCCACGCTCCGGACAACGCTCCCTCTCCCGCCGACGCCGCACGTCAGTCCTCCTGGGCTGGCACGCCCAGCAATATGACGTCTCTCCCATTACCCACTGCATGTGCTGGAAGGTGGAGCTCATGAGCTGCGCTCCAGCCCGGCTCTTGCAGTGGGCGCTGCAGCCAATGAGTCCGTCTGACTCTCATTGGCTGCTGATTCACACACACATCGCTGCTGCTCGGCGGTGATGTGTATGCAGCAGCAGCAGCAGCCAATAAGAGTCATCTGACTCCCATTGGCTACTGATTAACACACACATCGCCACCAGCGCTGGAGGCGATGTGTGTTAT
Organism: Taudactylus pleione; assembly: GCA_031769625.1. Classification (NCBI taxonomy): domain Eukaryota; kingdom Metazoa; phylum Chordata; class Amphibia; order Anura; family Myobatrachidae; genus Taudactylus; species Taudactylus pleione. The sequence continues at coordinate 1,999,449 of JAUIMM010000561.1, read as the reverse complement.
GCACAGCATGAGCCCACCTGCCACCCTCCTCCTGGTGCTATTGCGCAAACGCTCAGGGGGAGGGAAGGGGCTCAGCTGTGCAGCACAAGACCGGCGCTGGGAAGCCTAGCACCAGTCCTGTGTAAATGTGTAGCGCTGACCGCACACACTACGGTCGGTGCTACACTGCCTAACTAGGGCGGGCCCCCCCACGTCGCCGGTCCTACGGCCCCCAGGGCACACTCCCTGGTCGACCCCCCTTAGTTACGCAACTGCCCGGCGTCTCTGCCCTAACTTTTTATCATCATCATGGATTCTAAAGCTGGGCATCCACTATACAATTTTCTGTCAGATATCTGTCCAATCTGGCTGGTTGGAATGAAAACCTGGTAATGTAAGGGAGCAAATGACAGTCGATCATATGGTTTTAAACACTGACAAAAGGACAACAAATTTTTTTCAAATTGGTTACATATGTGTGTTTTAACCAATTTGTCTGAACAACCATTTTTGGCTATTTTCCAGTGTTTGTGAGCAAATGGACAATTGTCATTTACTCCCATACGTTACCAGGTGTTCATTCCAACCAGTCAGATTAGACAGATATCTGACAGATAATTGTATAGTGGATGCTCAGCTTAACTCAGTAAAACAAATCCTAACTATGGGCCATATTCAATAGAGGCAAAAAGCCGTAATGGGCTAAAAAGTTTTGCCTATTGCCGCTTTTCACCTGTTCGGAACTTATCTCCAAATTCAATTTCAGCCGGAATTCACCGAAGCGGAAACTCAATGCAATGTAATAGGAGAAAAGTTTCTCCTAAGAATAGCAGGTGAAAAGAAGTGCAAAATCTTTATGTTCGGGTGCAAACATTGGGAAAGACCCAGAGCCCTTGGCACAGTCACCCAAAGGCCAAATCTTGCAAAAAAAAAACCCAAAACCTAAGAACACCCCAAAACCGTACTTTCATTTTTGGGACGAAAAAGTAAAAAGTGGCGGGGACAAGCATAAAAACTAGCGAAATAGACTTCTTGGGGGTCTGCAAGGATGGGTCAGGTGTTTTTAGGACTGCAGGTGCATGCCGCAGGTGCGTTTTTGAAGTTTTTTAAAAATCACTTTAGAGACATAAAAATATGCTAGCACCCATTTTCAAGTACCCCAAATTTGACAGCAGTACTTGTTTTCACCAAAAAATACTGCACAATGCAATTCTTCACCACTTATGCAAAGACACTAATAAGAAGAAATTGAAACAACTTAAGTACCCCAAACACTTTTATTAGGGCTATTAGCACACATCTACATTGATTCCCTATGTTACTGCATCTTTTTGGGGGGTACAGACTGATTTCCCCAATTCTGACAGTACTTTCCGCCTCTTCTGCATTCGCCGCTTTCCGTTTTCGCGTGTTTAGGAATTGAATAGGGCAAAAAGCGGGGACGCAAAGTTTTCGCCTCGGAAACAGGCAAAGGGGCAGAAAGTCGGGCAGGCGATACTTGTCCGACTTTTCACCTCTAATTGAATATGGGCCCATGGTAAAAAGTGGCATTTCTAGTTATTTCATAATATTGTTCATTGTGAGCTGTAACAAAACGGTAGGTGGGTGTTTGCTGGAGACCCATCCCACGTGGTCAAGATGTCGGCCACGTCACTGAGGGGGTTAATCCCTCGTGCTTCAGTGCCCTTTTCATATGAACTAGCGGCGCTAGGTGCCATGTACTGTAAACGTATATGTAATAATGTGTTTTAACATGTTATATTTACAGTATTGAGCTGTGCGCCATTGTAGAATTGAGGAAACGCATGGTTAAATGTATGAGCTATGCACTTATAGGAATGAATTTCAAAGGTATTTTGTTTTATAGGGAATTGCCATGGTCGGGAATCACCTTGGCTGTAGCAAAGGTCATATGATAATTTAATGCACTTTCTTTGAAATGCACACTAGGGGGGGTCTCCTGTGTGTTACTGTGTAGTAGATATATGAAAAGAGGCATGCAGTTGACCAGTTCCTGTGAAGTGTGAGTTTTGTTTATATTGTGAAAGACAGTTGTCTGATTTGTGTACTAGTCTTAGAGGCCAGGGTGGACATACCCCCACCCCCTTCCCCCGTGGTATGCTGTGTTAGAACTAGATAAAAAAAAAGTCCTGCAAGCCTTGAATGTGTCCTCTGGCTATAAGGGAAAACTGTAGTCCTGTGACATCTGTATGCTGCGATTGTCCCAAGTACCTTCAGCAAGGGACTTGTCTTTTCAATGACATTTTGAGCAATAAACATCTTACCTTAAGACGCCTGCATCCGCTTGTATCCTGTGACTACAAAAGTAGCTCCAAACACTACTCTGTTCTTCAAACTATTCTGGATTGAACCCAGTGTTTTCAAACTGAAACCGTCTGCCAGACTGGTCCATAGTGAGGGAACAGTGAAAATTAGCCAACACTACCCGGAAAGTGTTGCAGCAGCGGGCTCACACATACCAGCAATAAGCTGCTACAAGTGCCATGATAGGAGCCTGTTTTGAATCACCACTCACAAAAATAAAGACTCCGCACAAGCTAATTATATTCATCTTGTAGGAATGTTACAATGACAAAAACCAACAACATATAAATATATTACTATTATTACAAAGGATTATTATTACAAGTTGGTGGTGCTCCCTAGCATCAGTACAATAAGCACTTAGGGGGTCATTCAGACCTGCTCGTGAGCGGCAGTATGCTCGCAAGCGGGTCGATGTCCCCCACTGTGCATGCGTCGTGCGCATGCGCGAGACCCGGAGAGCGATGGGCTCTCCATCGCTCCGGGTCTCGCACTAAAGGGGGCATGCTGTTGATGTTGATTGACAGCACACCCCCTTTGGTGGGCGTGCCGGGGGCGTGCCTGCCAGACGGAGGCATTTCCATGGGAACGCCTACCGTCTCAAGCCGGCCCCACTGACATCACTAGTGATGTCAGTGGGAGTGATTTTGGCTCTGATAGAGCCGTCAAACCACCACCAAACCGCCGGAGTTTAGAACCCGCTGCTTAGTAAATTTTGCCCTCTATCTGTGTTGTTTTGACAGGACATGAGGGGCTAATACGCCATTTTGGATTTTCTGCCTCTAATTCAAGGTGAAACTGTTCTGTAACTTATATACTGGTGAGTTTATGTGACATTCTTTTGTTTATGCATTAAGATCACATAGGGTAGACTCTGGTATTACAATAATGCCAGTCTAGAATACCTAACCTGTATCATTGCTGCGATTTGGAGACATGCTTGCAATTAGATTATACACTTTGGGCCTGATTCAGAGCCGCTCGTAAGCGGCCCGCTCGTTCGCTCCGAGCGATGTTTGCCCAACTGCGCATGCATATGGATCGTTATACGCATGCGCGAACCAGTCAGTGCGGTCGAAATTCATGTGCTCGCAAAATAGCGAATGCCTGATAATTTGAGTGACAGAAAGAGGCGTATGTGGGTGGTAACAGGGGAAGGTGCTTGAAAACGGGGAGTGGAGATCCGAACACAAGCGTGCTTAAAGGTCAAAATGGGCGTTTTATGGGTGTGCATAATTAAAACAGCAGCGTCATTGACCACGTCACTGGGTTATTTTATAGCCAGTACTGCTCGCAAGATTGTGGTAGCAAAAACCAACCACAAGAATAGCGAGCAGCTCAGACCCTGGTCGATGTACTCGATTAATCTAATAAATAGCGGACATGACGTAGGATGCGAGCGGCCAGGGGGCATAGTTTCCCAAAAAACGTTTTGTTCGCTCGTTCAGACCTAGAGGCGTGAACAGACCGCAAACAGCGAACGGTTCATTTGAATAGCCACCCCTATTTTCTGGACGAGCGAGCGCTAATTGCGTCTGGCTCTGAATCAGGCCCTTAGATCACATAGGGTAGACTCTGGTACTACAATAATGCCAGTCTAGAATACCTAACCTGTATCATTGCTGCCATTTGGAGACATACTTGCAATTAGATTATACACTTTGGGCTCTATTTATTAACATTATTTTTACTAAAATAAAGTGAAAAAGGGTGTTTTCACACCCTTTTCACATTATTTTAGTTTCACCTGTATTTATTACAGGGCAATTGGAGTAGAATTAGTAAAATTCTACTCCAACCCCCAGTATCACTTATTTTTAGTAAAGCAGATCGCATTTCCCATAATTGTAATGGGAAATGTGATCTGTGTGCAAGTTACTAAAAATAAATTGTAAAAAAATACCGGGGGAAGCCCTGTGATAATAACGCCACCTGGAGGTGGCGTTATCCAGGGTCTCCCCCGGTTACCGGGCTTCCACTCTGCTCTAACGGGGAGAGCAGAGGCGGGAGCCGGTACCAGTAATCAGCTATGTGGTCTAAGTAGACCGCAAGCTGATTACTGTAAAAAAAAAGAAAAAAAAAAAATTAAACATTTTTTTTTTCACTTACCTAAATCCAGGGACCGGTGATCGGGCCTCCGGTGATGGCTCCTCTCTGGTCAGCTGGTCTCCCACAGTGCACTGGGGCCCGGTCATCAGGTGATCGGGTCCCAGTGCAGTATGGGAGATCACCTGATCGGGAAGCCCGGAGAAGACCACCGGAGGACAGGAGGATGCAGGTAAGTGTAATGAAGGGAGGGGGGGGTCGCGGGGTTCCGCGATCGCGAGGGGCGGGGGCTTAGCGCCGGGGGGCGGGGCTTAGCGTCGGTGGGGGGGTAGTAGCGGTGGTCGGTTGGCGCATGCGCGTGCTCTTAGTCGCGGTATTTTTTCCGAAAATACCGCGACTAGAGTGCGGATGGGATCCGCAGGGACAGAGCTTTATCGCAAGCTCTGTCCCTGCAAGGGATTTATAGTAAATCCCTGTGATATTACCTGAATTCGCAATGCGAATTCACTCGGTAATATCACACTACAATCCGCATACAATATGCGGATTGTAGTAAATAGAGCCCTTTGTATCATATCATGAACTTGAGACACGTTTACATGGATTTTTGATTTATTTGTAACTAACTGTTGATCCACAGAAACTTATATCTACCTACCCAGATAAGGTTTTTCTGATATTTTATTTATAACAAACAACACAAATGTTATATGATATGATCTTGGTATTTATATGTTTGCAACAATAATTATTATAGGACACATCTTTAAAAAATTTTCATAGTATTTAACAATTTCACATTGGGAGATTTAATATCCTTCTTCTAAAGTATATATTGCTAAATTTATGGTATTCAACTATGATACATGTATTTTAAATTATTAAGAATTTCTAAGCAGTGACTCCATTTGAAGTCTGATTGGTTATAAATGACGTCATATTTTCACATGGCATAGCAATTTTTCCAATTATAGAATTAGAATGAATGAACATTTTTGATTGGCAATTTTTTCTTTACAGTATTATGGCTTTAAGAGACGAAGATTGGAATGGTTCGTTTATTTATGTGACGTCAGTTAATATACAGTACTGTTATACCATATATCATATATAAGTAATATTCTGAAATATGGATCAGGAAATAATTGAATAATATTTTAGATCTTTATATCTGTTTTTTTGACCTTATTAAACATTATCAAATAAAAGTTACGTTTAATTCTACATTTACGAATTTCTGTCTGTCTTCTTTGGTCTTTGAATCACCACTCATCGAGTTACCCGCACATTATGCAGTGGGAGGAGCCAGTAACAGGTACTACTGATGGTGAGAGGCCGTGGCGTTACAAGGGCAGTGCGGGGTGTGTGGGACACACCCGGTTGTTACCCGCCAAGGGGTGACACCAAAGTGTTGATTCTTTCTCAGTGACAGGAGCCGGGTGCTGCACTGTACTCCTGACACCGTGAGGGAGCCGGCACCGCACCCAGACTGGTCCCCGGGGCAGTCCGCATCTCTGGGACCCCCAAAGTGGCTAAAATGGGAGACCCGCAATGCCGCATCCCCTACCTGCGATGCCACGCCCCCTTTTTGCCAGCGCGCTGCTATGCCGTACAGACTACATTTGTATCCACACCAGGTGTCACTACGGGGAGGGATGCCACTGGTGAGAGGGAAGCCCACTAAGGGTATTCAGGGACAACTAACTACCCTCTATTCTAACAGCATCAAAATTCTGTGATCGCCTGGCGGGGTGAGGTTATCTGGTCACAGTGGGCTTGTATAGAAGTACTGATTCAGTCCTGCCTGTGTAGTGTGTGATTGCTGTGAGATAAAGCATGCCATGCTGACTGCAATTCAATTGCTGAGCAGCCGTGAGCTGGCACTAAGCCTAGCAATACAGGGTTTTAACTTTAGGAGGTAGGAGGCAGCCAAAGAGGCGCAGCCACCACGCAATGTTGTGGTGTTACCATGTACCCAACACTGTATATGGGCCCGAAATCCCTCTTGGCGGATATGTTCTTAAACATTTCATTACATGCAAGTGGTTACTTTTGATGAAAAGGTTTTCATGTGATGCACTAAACACAGAGCCAGCCCTAGGCATAGACAAACTAAGAAAATGCCTAGGGGCATCCAAGCCTGCCTAGGGCCGGTAGAGGTCTGGTGCAGGCACGGCCGGGGCACCTGCTGCAGGCTGGGCAGAGACTCCGGCAGCTGCGTAGCGTCCATGATTGGAGCTCAGCTGACAGATCCGATTGGGCTTGGCAGTAGCAAACAGTGAGCGGGCAGCAGTTTGTGGGGGCGGAGCCCCTGGACGGCGGCTAGTGGTTAGCGCCGGGTCAGCTCTGAGGTGTCACACAATCAGAATAAGCTTCTGCGCATGGGCAGGGGCTCATTCAGGACTGTAAGTAAATGGTGGCGGGAGGGATACTGCACCTTGGGCCTTTGCCGAGCTCGGTGTAGTGAGTCACACCTCACGGCTCTGGGTTCCATCTCCAGTAATCATCACACACAGCTGCAGCCTGTCAGCCAGAGATAGGAAAAGCGGGTCCACCGCACGCGGCTTGCTGTACCTTGAGTCGGACAGCTCTGCAGGCTGCGTTCAAGTAAAGTAAGTTTGGAAATGGGAGTGAGCCTGGGTTGCTGTGGTGCTCACTGCTGGGAGAGGGGTGCTCTGCTGGGATACTGGTGGTGGGTACTGATACCGTGCTGTGCTGGCCACACCCCTTTTCAGGATCCCACGGGGAGGAGGGCACCAACCAAAATCTTGCCTAGGGCTCTAATTTGGCTAGGGCCAGCTCTGACTAAACAGATGAACTGTAGTGCATACAGTACCTGCACTGCAAAGTCCAACCATGACCCAACAGGATGGGAATCATTGTTCCATCTCAAGAGATCAGATCCCATCCAAACACATCATATTGCCACAGAGCAGGATGACCCCCTAAACAGTTTAATTGCTTCAAATATATTTAAAAGTCAACATACAAATGGTATCCATTAACATCAGTAACACATATGAAATAGGAACTAGACAGAAGTAATTTTCCATACGACAGTCCAGGTACAGCAATACGCTCACACTGTGTTACCGTCATATCTGACTATCACACAGTAGGAATAACAATGAGGTTATCATAATGCACTGGATGCCTTTTGCTTTCATACCCATTGGAAAATAGATTTGTGCCTTGGATCGTAAAAAAGAATATATTGTTTTAGACCTCACACATTATTATTCGTACAGAGACCTCCCAGGAATCAGCAGCGACTCCCCATTGGGTCATACAGGAATGACTGTAGCCTTTGGCTACTTCTTGTTTTAAACCATAACAGCCTGTTTAATACAGTGCCTTCCTTTCCAGCAATATTTTCAACAAATAAAAATATCAAACACTATGGGGTAAATGTAATAGCCTGCAAGTTGCAGGCATCGGTGAGTTCACGGCTAAGTCTGCCTGATGTTTTAAAGGGACAATGGTTTTGCCTTTTAAATAACTGCCCATTTAAAACATCAGACAGACTCGCCAGGAACTTGATGACGCCTGCAAGTCGCAGGCTATTATACAGAATTTACCCTGTGTATACACAATAGGCCTGATTCTGCAATTTACGCTAAAGCAGTTGCAGGTGCAATCCCTTACGGACCACAATATCGAAAATATGCTAATGTCTCCCAAAGCATAGGGACGTCCACTGCTGCCTTCTCATAACCGTCCGACGACGTGCAACAGCATAAGCGTTGGTAACATCCACGCAGTTCAAACATGCAGCTTGTAAGTCAAGTCTGACCTGCCTCAAACACTGCGGCTCTCCTGACTTGCTGAGAGCTCTCATGCTGCAAAGGATATTGCAATGGCTTCCTTATTCATGCCCATGGATCACAGTCTAAGCGGTCAGACACGCTTGCATTTTTCTAACCACCCCCCCGTTACCACCCCCAAACGAATGTGTCACAATCATAACCGTCGGTAGTATCTGTGACTCAGAAACAGGCCCAGCATGTGCTATGATGTGATTCTTTGGGGAGTATTCATGAAAGCTTGCAGAGAGATAAAATTGTGAAAGATAAAGTACCAACCAATCAGCTCCTAACTGCCATTTTTCATACACAGCCTGTAAAGTGACAGTTAGGAGCAGATTGGTTAGTACTTTATCTCTCCAAATTTTATCTCTCCAAAAGCATTCCTGAATGTCCCCGCTATAGAACTTTGGTTAGAACTTAGGGCCTGATTCAGAGCTGAACGCTCTGGCCAGAGCGCTCGCTCTGAATCAGGGCCCTCCTACCTGTTTTTGGAGCGGCCTCATGGACGCTCGTATAGCTGTGGGTTACCACCCACAGCTATAGCGAGCGTCCATGATGATGGTCGCGATGGTCTTGACCATCGGGACCATCAGGCTTGCGATGGAGACCCTGTGGTAGGGTCTCGCTGCCGCAAGCCCTGGAGTGATTTTGGCTCTATCAGAGCCAAAATCACTCCCACTGACATCACTAGTGATGTCAGTGGGGCCGGCTTCAGACGGTAGGCGTTCCCATGGGAACGCCTCCGTCTGGCAGGCACGCCCCCGGCACGCCCACCAAAGGGGGCGTGCTGTCAATCACCATCGACAGCACGCCCCCTTTGGTGCGAGACCCGGAGCGACGGAGAGCCTATCGCTATCCGGGTCTCGCGCATGCGCACGACGGAGCTCCCTCCGTCGTGCGCATGCGCAGTGGGGCAATATCGACCCGTTTGCGAGCGTCCTTTGCTCGCGAACGGGTCTGAATGACCCCCTTATAACACTGATACTTAGGAAATGAAACAGAAACAACTGTGGGCACAATGGGAGAAATTATCCAAACTGAGCTACATTGTAAAAATAAAACAAAAAAACAACAACTGTCAAAAGCATTTTGACCTTAATTTTTATAGACAACGTTATAAACAGTGAGATACAGGGGTTGCTGGAAATACTAATGAATTAGTAAAATACACAAGGATCACCACCTCATTTTTGAATATTAATATTATTTTCTCTGGGCTCCACTTTTGGAAATATGCTCCATTGAAATGAAGGTAAATATGTATACATAGGAAACAAATTCTGCACTTTTCCTCCAAAACTTTTGCCTGTTCAGATTTACAGACAGTGATTCTTTTAGATGCATTAAAGAACCCACTGACTTTGTGTTAGGCATCAAATTAGACTGTCTTTCAGCCATCTGCTCATGGATGTCTCTAAGGCATTTACAGTTAAATATAGAAAGAAAACATTGACTTTATTCCACCTATCACTGTCCAAACCGCTGCCTGATGTCTCTGTCACAGTCAATGGCATCGCTATTATACCTAACTGCAAAACTCGCAGTCTCAGGGGTAAATTTACTAAGAATCGAGAATGGTCGAGATGTCAATCTCAGGAGAGTTTAGGCATGATTTTCAACTTGCAAATTGACTAAAGGCAAAGTCGGGTGAGTTAGAGAGAGATTTCTCTCTTCTCACTCATAAAATTCAGGTGAGATAGCAAACTCGAATCTTATCACCATCGGGCAAACTCGGAAGTACTTTTCACCTAAAAGATACAGCTCGCAAATTTACCAAGAATCGAGATGACAATCTCGGGTGAGATTCATAAACAAAAAGAAGAAAAAAAGGATAGAGTATTTTCATATGGTGCACTCTTTATCACCCAACTATTCCACACTTTATTATGATAATTCAATGACTATTACAATAACAGATCTTTATTAGTATTATATTAAAACTTTAGTACAAGGGACACCAATACGGCGAAATATAAAAACAATAGAAATATTCCTAAACAGGAATATAAATAGTAGTGTTGTGAATGATATCAATGAATAAAGTGAATTAAAAATTATCAGATTACCACTGTTATATGTTATCTTTATTATATATTGTAAGGTTAATGAAATCTCTGAGTATGTTATGTCTCTATTCATAAAGTCCTTTCAGAACATTTTTACAGTGTCAGTTGTTATCTAAACACCGTATGTATAATATTGGAAACAAATAAGGTCTATACTTCCCTATTAATTTCAATCCACAGTATTGTGCCCACTAGTGCTATTATGCAAACTATATCCACCTGTATCTTTAACTTGTTACTATTGCAACAGGGGGAAATTGACAGATAGTGTAATTTTATTGCAACAATTGTTGCCTATATCCAGATTCTCCTACTCAAAGGGAATTTGTAAATACTGTCTGCCAGTTATAAATATGTTTGGTGCATTAGCACAATCAGTTCTCCACTTGAATTATAAAGTTAGAAAGAAAAACAACATGAAGTGCAATTCTGTTTTATATAGTATATATTGTGAACAACATATCCATTTTTAATATATTTAAACCATTAAATTCACAAATTTTGCAGAATGCAATCATTCACCCATTTGTGGAGTATAATAAGGAGAAGTTCGAGAGATATACTCAGTTTAATCTCTGAGTTATAAATATGATTGTAAATCAATCAATCAGTCATATGTGTATCATTATATATCATGCATACATTTCTCCATCTACGTGCTTATTGCGGAGGAAATACACATAATCCCCAGAGTAAAGCTATGGTCAGCTTTAAAACTCAGTGTACTACGAATCACAAATATGGTTGTAATGCAATCAATCAGTCATATCTGTATCGTTATATATTGTGCATACATTTCTCCGTCCACGTGCTTATTGCGGAGGAAATATACAGTATATCCAGAGTAAAGCTATGGTCAGCTTTAAAACTCAGTATGCTACGAATAATCAATCAGTTATATCTGTATTATTATGTATGGAGCATACATTTCTCCATCTACGTGCTTGTTGCAGAGGAAATACACAGTATACCCAGTGTAAAGCTATGGTCAGCTTTTGAACTCAGGGCCTGATTCAGAGCCGAACGCTCTGACCAGACTGCTCGCTCTGAATCAGGGCCCTCCTCCATGAAAATGGAGCATCCTCCTGGACGCTCGCATAGCTGTGGGTGACCACCCACAGCTTATGCGAGCGTCCATGATGATGGTCGCGATGGTCAAGACCATCGCGACCATCGGGCTTGCGACAGAGACCCTGCGGTAGGGTCTCGCTGCCGCAAGCCCTGGAGTGATTTTAGCTCTATCAGAGCCAAAATCACTCCCACTGACATCACTAGTGATGTCAGTGGGGCCGGCTTCAGACGGTAGGCGTTCCCATGGGAACGCCTCCGTCTGGCAGGCACGCCCCCGGCACGCCCACCAAAGGGGGCGTGCTGTCAATCACCATCGACAGCACGCCCCCTTTGGTGCGAGACCCGGAGCGACGGAGAGCCTATCGCTATCCGGGTCTCGCGCATGCGCACGACGGAGCTCCCTCCGTCGTGCGCATGCGCAGTGGGGCAATATCGACCCGTTTGCGAGCGTCCTTTGCTCGCGAACGGGTCTGAATGACCCCCTTATAACACTGATACTTAGGAAATGAAACAGAAACAACTGTGGGCACAATGGGAGAAATTATCCAAACTGAGCTACATTGTAAAAATAAAACAAAAAAACAACAACTGTCAAAAGCATTTTGACCTTAATTTTTATAGACAACGTTATAAACAGTGAGATACAGGGGTTGCTGGAAATACTAATGAATTAGTAAAATACACAAGGATCACCACCTCATTTTTGAATATTAATATTATTTTCTCTGGGCTCCACTTTTGGAAATATGCTCCATTGAAATGAAGGTAAATATGTATACATAGGAAACAAATTCTGCACTTTTCCTCCAAAACTTTTGCCTGTTCAGATTTACAGACAGTGATTCTTTTAGATGCATTAAAGAACCCACTGACTTTGTGTTAGGCATCAAATTAGACTGTCTTTCAGCCATCTGCTCATGGATGTCTCTAAGGCATTTACAGTTAAATATAGAAAGAAAACATTGACTTTATTCCACCTATCACTGTCCAAACCGCTGCCTGATGTCTCTGTCACAGTCAATGGCATCGCTATTATACCTAACTGCAAAACTCGCAGTCTCAGGGGTAAATTTACTAAGAATCGAGAATGGTCGAGATGTCAATCTCAGGAGAGTTTAGGCATGATTTTCAACTTGCAAATTGACTAAAGGCAAAGTCGGGTGAGTTAGAGAGAGATTTCTCTCTTCTCACTCATAAAATTCAGGTGAGATAGCAAACTCGAATCTTATCACCATCGGGCAAACTCGGAAGTACTTTTCACCTAAAAGATACAGCTCGCAAATTTACCAAGAATCGAGATGACAATCTCGGGTGAGATTCATAAACAAAAAGAAGAAAAAAAGGATAGAGTATTTTCATATGGTGCACTCTTTATCACCCAACTATTCCACACTTTATTATGATAATTCAATGACTATTACAATAACAGATCTTTATTAGTATTATATTAAAACTTTAGTACAAGGGACACCAATACGGCGAAATATAAAAACAATAGAAATATTCCTAAACAGGAATATAAATAGTAGTGTTGTGAATGATATCAATGAATAAAGTGAATTAAAAATTATCAGATTACCACTGTTATATGTTATCTTTATTATATATTGTAAGGTTAATGAAATCTCTGAGTATGTTATGTCTCTATTCATAAAGTCCTTTCAGAACATTTTTACAGTGTCAGTTGTTATCTAAACACCGTATGTATAATATTGGAAACAAATAAGGTCTATACTTCCCTATTAATTTCAATCCACAGTATTGTGCCCACTAGTGCTATTATGCAAACTATATCCACCTGTATCTTTAACTTGTTACTATTGCAACAGGGGGAAATTGACAGATAGTGTAATTTTATTGCAACAATTGTTGCCTATATCCAGATTCTCCTACTCAAAGGGAATTTGTAAATACTGTCTGCCAGTTATAAATATGTTTGGTGCATTAGCACAATCAGTTCTCCACTTGAATTATAAAGTTAGAAAGAAAAACAACATGAAGTGCAATTCTGTTTTATATAGTATATATTGTGAACAACATATCCATTTTTAATATATTTAAACCATTAAATTCACAAATTTTGCAGAATGCAATCATTCACCCATTTGTGGAGTATAATAAGGAGAAGTTCGAGAGATATACTCAGTTTAATCTCTGAGTTATAAATATGATTGTAAATCAATCAATCAGTCATATGTGTATCATTATATATCATGCATACATTTCTCCATCTACGTGCTTATTGCGGAGGAAATACACATAATCCCCAGAGTAAAGCTATGGTCAGCTTTAAAACTCAGTGTACTACGAATCACAAATATGGTTGTAATGCAATCAATCAGTCATATCTGTATCGTTATATATTGTGCATACATTTCTCCGTCCACGTGCTTATTGCGGAGGAAATATACAGTATATCCAGAGTAAAGCTATGGTCAGCTTTAAAACTCAGTATGCTACGAATAATCAATCAGTTATATCTGTATTATTATGTATGGAGCATACATTTCTCCATCTACGTGCTTGTTGCAGAGGAAATACACAGTATACCCAGTGTAAAGCTATGGTCAGCTTTTGAACTCAGGGCCTGATTCAGAGCCGAACGCTCTGACCAGACTGCTCGCTCTGAATCAGGGCCCTCCTCCATGAAAATGGAGCATCCTCCTGGACGCTCGCATAGCTGTGGGTGACCACCCACAGCTTATGCGAGCGTCCATGATGATGGTCGCGATGGTCAAGACCATCGCGACCATCGGGCTTGCGACAGAGACCCTGCGGTAGGGTCTCGCTGCCGCAAGCCCTGGAGTGATTTTAGCTCTATCAGAGCCAAAATCACTAACACTGACATCACTAGTGATGTCAGTGGGGCCGGCTTCAGACGGTAGGCATTCCCATGGGAACGCCTCCGTCTGGCAGCCACGCCCCCAGCACGCCCACCAAAGGGGGCATGCTGTCAATCAACATCGACAGCATGCCCCCTTTGGTGCGAGACCAGGAGCGACGGAGAGCCCATCGCTATCCGGGTCTCGCGCATGCGCACGACGGAGCTCCCTCTGTCGTGCGCATGAGCAGTGGGGCAACATCGAGCCGCTTGCGAGCGTCCTGCGCTCGCGAGCGGGTCTGAATGACCCCCTCAGTGTACTATGAATCACAAATGAACTAATAACATTTTTAAACTGGTATAATTGGAAACGCCGACGCGCGTTTTGCCTACAGGCTGCCTTGTTTCTACCTGTAAATAGTTTAAATAGGGTATATTTAAAAAAAAACAACAACATAGTCCCACCCCAAAAGCCTAACCAGCCCCGGACTTCCCAGCCAGTCCTGGTACCTAAAATTATGGAGAACAAAACGAGTAGGGTTCCACTGTAAATTAGGTACCAGCACCACACTGCAGGGCCAGTCCTGGTTTTAATTATAGGGGGAAAAAATGCGTAGGGGTACCCCTATAATTAAACCCAGCACTGGATCTAGCGGGGCCCTGGAGAGGGGGACCCCTTTATTGGGGGGGTCCCCAACTCCCCAGGGATGCCTGGCCTGGGCTGACTAGCAGTCAGGACTGATGCTGCAGCTGGGGGGCCCGGTGAAAGGGCTCCCCTGGCTGTGGCATCAGCCCCCGCTAGAAAGGGTCCGGTGCTGGTTTTAATTATAGGGGGACCCCAACGCAATTTTTTCCCCCTATAATTAAAACCAGGAGTGGCCCTGCAGCCTGGTTGCTGATATCTAAATTATGATGGAACCTTACTCGTTTTGTTCCCTGTAATTTTAGGTACCAGGACAGGCTGGCAAGTCCGGGGCTGGTTAAGATTTAGGGGGGGACCCTATGTAACTTTTTTTTTCAAACATTTAACCCGTTTTTTAAAGGTCTTAACACACAAGTAGCCAGCACATATCTCACTGATATGTGCAGGCTGCTAGCTTGGGAGAGATTTGCAGAGAGAAACATTGCAATCTCGGGTGAGTAATTTCATCTTCACTTGCAACTCTGGGGAGATATCTCGATCTACTTCACCATCGGCCATCTCACTTTCAGTTAAACTCACTTCTTAGTAAATTTGTGAGATGAAAAACGGAAAAATCTCCTGAGATTCGGCGATGCAATTCGAGATTAAAAAAAACTAAACTCGACCATTCTCGATTCTTAGTAAATTTACCCCCCAGTGTCACCCTCGACTCCGCGCTCTTCACCATTCATTAAATTCCATATCATGCATTATTTGCATGCCCAAAGCCAAACACATGCTTCCTTGCCCAGATTGCAACATACCCTTATTATTTCCCACTTTGATTATTGCAACCTCCTGATTTCTGGACAGTGACATGACCATCATTAGGAAATGCAGCTCCTGGAGTGCAAGCTTATTTGGCCAGGTGTTATGAACCTCACCAGTTTTGATGATATTCTGGTGGGGGTCAGCCCAGTATGGTACTTCTTAGCACAAAGTTGCAGAGTCTAAAGAAGGTCATGCATTCATCGAAGACCCCACTCAAAAAGGTTTGGACTCTACCCCCCACATAAATACCAACCATGAGAGGATAGGATAGTGCAGGACACCAGGATAGAAAAGCTAACTGAAGTTCAGGTCACAAAGTCAGGATCCAGGGATAGACAGGTAGTCAGGGCAGGCGGCAATCAGAATAGTCAGGTCATAGTCCAGGGTCAGGGCAGGCGGCAGACAAAAGAATATCCAGGAATCAAGCCAGGCCAGGAAGACAGAAGGTAACAATACAGAAGGAAAAAGCCTGGTCAGCAGCAAGATTTAAGGAACCGAACAACAGCAGGTTCAACAGAACCCTGGCAGATAGACAATATCCCCAGCACTGAGAGTACTGACTTCCTGCCTTACATACCCACATCCTACAGGGGATTAGCTCTGCCCATGATATGGGCAGAGAGAAGGCACATTCATGATGATCAAATATAACACACCAAGCATTAAAAACAACAGGAGCTGCTGTGGCTCAACTGGCAAGGACTGAAGCGAGGAAGGAGGCACCGGCTCTACTGCGTCTGCTCGGCGGATCTGATTTTCCTTTCATCCTCATCACTAGTGCAGAGGAAGGCGGTCCGGTCAGAAGGGTCTTCACCATTCTGGAAACGTTGGTGGTAGTTAATTCGTTTCTAAATCCTCCTTTTCTTAAAGCGTATGCTGTATTTAAATATGTATTCGCTTAAGAGGAATAAAAGAGATAAATCTTAAAAGAGGTTTCTAAAATATTTTTTCTACAACTTTAAACGTCTGCTCAGATAATATAACATTGCTGAAACAGAAAATATGCAAGAACGTCACCTTTTCTTCACCCTTGGCGATACATAAAAGACTGACTCATTTTTTATCCAAGGGGAAAAAAAGCTCCGAGGGCTCAGACAAGCGATAGAGAGGAAGATGACCGCAATCCTTTCATTTCGCATTTCATTATGGTTAAAGGACAATTCTTGGCCTTGTTAAGAATCTCTAACATTTTTGTTAAGACTTGGACTACTGAGAGCTGACGGCTAAGCATAGAAGGATATAAAAGAAAGAATAAGATGCATTAAAAACGAAACTCTTTTTGTTGGCTATAATAGATTTCGTAAAAATGTGGAAAAAATTAATTGTTCTTATGAAAGATGGGGCTTTCCTGGTCTCTGTCAGATTTAGAGCTGGACATAAGTCATGACATGTAAATATGCTTAATCTGCGCAATTTATCGCACATCTTGGCGGTCAATCTGAGCCGGACGCAACTGAAGAAACGGGCACACCTAGATCTGAAAATATGGTGGGCGCATGAGCCGCATGATCAGGAGCGTTTCTAGAGAGGAGGGGGTCCGTGTGCAGTCTCCAACACGGGCCCCCTCCTCTCCATCCGGCAGCTGGCTGCACACCAGAGTGTGCCCAGAGTCTATAGCGCATGCACAGATCACCGGGAAAATGGCCGCAGTACTGTACATTTTCCCTGTACTGTGCGTGCGCAAATGAAGGGAAAATGGCAGCGGTGGCCATTTTCCAGCCATTTTTACAGGCGCAGACACCGGAGCCGACGTGGGACTCCAGAGAGGTAAGTTTTATAGCAGCAGGGTGTGCGGTGCAGGCCCCCCTGGAACCTGGGGCCCGTACACCCTGCACCCATTATAAATACGCCCCTGACCACGATGCGGCCGAAGTAGCAAGCATTTGTCCAGGATCTTGTGCAAATGGAGACCAACGTTAAATAGTCGTTTCTTGTCGGCAATTGGGTGGTGAGTATTAAGACGCATGGAGCGGCTGTGTCTGATGGGAGCGTCTTGGGTCTGTATTGTGACTTCCGTACTTGATTGTGGGGCTCAGACCCAGGTGTGACGCCTGTTTCAGACGGAACTCTGGCAACCAGCATGGAGCTGCAGCAAATCCATATGCTAATGATGACGGCTGAAGTATGGACGCAAAGACAACAGTGGGCGGGTGACCGGGATGCATGAAATCAAGCAATGCCAATGATCACATAACTGAGCGATTATCAGCAGTGTGGGGATATGGGCAGTAGCCAGCACTGGGATCGAGTGTCCGATCCCAGCGCCGGAAGAGCAGGGGCAGGCAAGGGAGATGTGTCCCCTGCAAGACACACCAGTGACCGTCACTGGAACAGTGTGTTTATCTCCAGTGACAGTCCAGAAACAGTGGCAGCGGGCAAGACTTGGCCCTAGATGCAAGCTGACTGTAGCTCACAGCCCGATAAGCTTGATGTGGCGGCTACTTGAATTTGGCACCGGGCGCGAGCCAATCACAGCTCGCGGACTGGCAGCCAATAGGAAGAGGCCATATCATGGCTGGCCCTGTCCGTGGCGTCTGACGTCAGAAGAGCCAGTTCGGCAGTGGCGGTCGAAGAAGAAAGATTCCACGGCAACAGCTCCTGTGGCCGCGGAAGAGGAAGATCGGCGGCGCTGGCTAGAGACAGAAAATAAGAGACAACGCCGTTGGTCGAGACGGGCCAGCGGCAGAAGAATGCGTCTGAGGACCGGAGAGGACTGCGGGGGTGGAATGTTCCCCCAGTAGAAACTCCCACCATACAGGTAGGCCCTCTGAGAAGCCTATCTTTAAACCTCCCTAGACCATCAGGGCAGTCGGGCACTAGACCCATGGGCACAGTCAAGCATTAGGCCTGTAGCTGAATAGGCGGGCACTAGGCTTGGGCTCCATAGGGGGCATTAGGCCCTATAGATTGAATATTGCCCTTGTTATGAGTGAGTGACCTGGGTATTAGGCCCGGCCACTAACAGTGTAAATAGGCGGGCGGGCTAAATAAGTGAGCCCCTCAGTTAGACAGGCCCAAAGGCATGAACTACCATTGATAAAATGGGACTCTGTACATTAGGCACAAGTCACTTCTCTGCCCTGAAGTAGGCTGGCTAATAGCCTGAGCTACCAATAAGACCCTGGGCACTAGGCCCAGGGCACGGAGTCCATTGTGGGTGGCTCTGGATGTTAGACCCAGGCCACTGGTACAACGGATAGGTGACCCCCTGCATATATATATATATATATATATCTCAGATTATATATCAGAGGTGAGTTGTAAGCTCTGCGGCTCCCACCCTCTGGGTGGAGGAGAGGCCCCAGCTCCCCACGCTCATAGAAAACTAATATCCTGGGGAGAGTTGTCCGGCTTCCATTGGCGCAACGTTTCTTTTGTCAGCTCTAATAAGCAGTGTTAAAAGAGCAGCACTGAGGTTATTAGTTTGTGGTTATCTTGGAGCTATAAATCTGTCCTTACTATGTATATCGAGAGCGCTGGCATCCCGTACCCAACCCAGTTAAGACATATGCCTGGTATATAACAGGGAGCATTTACTGCCATTGCAGAGCGTACACATATAAGCAATGTTCCCTGAGAGGCGGGTGACAGAATGTGAAAACATATACAGGAGCAAGTAAAATAAGTAAAAAAAAAAAAAGTTTGGGAAGAAACTTCGGCAGTGTGGACACTGCATGCATTGGAAAGGCCTCATCAGATTGATATATACACCCATTATAGACCAATACAACCTGCAGAGCATCTTACACTAGCACATGATGACTGATAGATGAGAGCTAACATCTTTCCTTTTCTTTATGCCTCTTGAAAACTCATCACGTTGATAATGACCAGGCAGTAGTAAGAGGAAATCTACTGTGCGTCTGCCAAATGCCAACAGAGGTTCATGTAATAAAATGATCATTATGCGGGGAGAGCAGGGAGACTTAGGACCATCCCTTGTCATCTTTTCCCCTCGGCTGCTGTTAACACACAAGGTTCCGAATTCAGCTCTGGCCCACAACAGCTGTAATAAAGCATTGCGGAAGCAAGCAGCATTACATTGGAAGCCTCCCTCCATCTGTCCACCAGGTATGGTTTATCGGGTTTGCTTTATTGCACCCGTGCCGCGGAGGAATTCAGCCTGCAATGCAGGAACGTAAAATGATAAAGAGGCCGTTGTTTGTTTTTATCACCCTGGTGAAGGAGCGTTGTTTTTTTATTCTCTTTCTGCTTTATAACATCAGCGATATTGTATAGAAACTTTTGAACTCAGGCACTGAAAAAACAAAGCTCAGCAAATGTTATCTGACTTTTGCCTTGAAGATCTCTAAAGCCGTATATAGTATGTTGGTAGGGGGAGACGGTGGATTGCTGTATTGCAGCTACCTGGAGGGTTCAAGTGGCAATATTCACAAATCTCTGGGACTCTTGTGAAAAGGAGAAAATACACCCTGTTTATTTTAAGTATTTTTTTTTCCCAACTTTATTTTTGTGGAGCTGTAGAGCAAAACTTATGAGCGGAGGTTTTTCAGCACCGGTGGGAATCACTTTCCACATCCAAATACCACAATGAGCTGTGCTGTAACTGTCTCTTAGATCTATTTTTGCTGTAAGCATCTCCTTTTGGGAAGAAAGACCCCCTCTCTGCTGGTTTTAGCAACAGAATTAGCAGTCCGATGGGGATCGGTATGATTTACCGCCGGACGCATGTTCGAATCCCGACGCTGGAAAGACTGGCACCAGTGCAGATCCCGACTGCGCTAAAGGTAAGTACTAACTAACCTAACCCCCCCCTAACCCTAACCCTCCTTTAGGAGTACCTATCCCTATCCTCCCTCCCTAGTGCCTAACTCTAACCCCCCTCTAAGTACCTAAACCTAACCTCCTTTTCCCCGCTGACTAAACCTAACCCTCCCGGGGTGTGCCTAACGCTAACCTCCCCCCGGGAGTGCCTAACCCTAACTCCCCCTTTCCCTAACCTAACCCTCCTGGGGGGGTGCCTAGCCCTAAGTACCCCCCGGGAGCCCCTAACCTAACCCCCCGCCCCCCCGCGGCTGTCCGCGCCCGGCTTACCTTCGATCGGGATGTCGGGCATCGGGCTCCATAGGTAAAATGACAGGCGTCAGGATTTCGACGCCTGTCATTAGACCCTTGCCGGGATTAGACAGTCGGGATGCCAACGGTCGATATTTAGACCGTCGGCATCCCAACTGCATACCATACGATGAGCAGATATTTCATGTTCGTGATTAAGTACACGGTTTTTTTTTGCACCTGGTGCATCGCAGAAGAGAGATTAAAATCAAAACAGTGTTGGTAAAATTTCGATTGAACTGTGCTGAAGGTAACTTCTCATGGCTAATTTGGAAATGTTACCGTCATGTGAAGAGGATGTGTGTACAGGACATAAACAGACTGGATTTTATTATGTGAGATGCCGTGTAAAGGTATAAAATTGAGTTACTGTGTATTTGTACAAAACAAGGACAATGTACAAGGCTGCCATAAGAAGTTTTGGGCCCTGGCACTAAGATGGGTGTGGCCAAGAGGTGTAGGGGTGTGGCCATGCATGTTGTTGAATTACAGGCCCAATGAGTGTGTGTTGATACAAAGGAGGGTGTGGCTTCAATATTCCGGGATGATGGCTGTGCCTCTTTGACAGTCCTGGTCCTTATACACTGTACCTCCCCCCTCCCCCCCAAAATCTCAGTTTCCCTGAAAATGCAAACTCCACTTTAAGTACGAGAGTCAAGATTCTAAGTCACGCACAGAATATAGGCATGCTGCATATCATCTTAATCAACAGAAACTTAGGTGCAACAGCTTTGTGGATAAGATGCATTTTAGGAAAGTCGCACGAAAAAAGACACTTGGCGCTGCCGAGTCGCACAGCGCTGCAGCGTTATGTGTAACGCGACTTGTAGCGCATGGAGCATAGACGTATTCTTGTGGTTTGCAATGTAAATGATAGTATCTATTAACCTATTATATACATCAATAGTGATTGTCAGAGGGAACATTCTGGGGATTCATCAATAACCTTAGCAATACAATGTTTATAACAGGAGCTATTGCAGTAATCTTAGTAAGTTTATTCCTGTACATTTCAGTTATTCACCATACACAGAAATGATTGCAGCTATTTTATTTAACGCGAAGCACTTACCCAAGTTCTCAATGGAATAGTAACGCTGCTTGCTGTCCACTCGCACCGTCTCCGCGTAGGGGCTCCCAACTCCATAGCCAATTATATACCCCCGCACCACGATGTTCGGATTTAATGGCGGCGTCCAACTCATAATGATGCTGGTGGTCAGTGGCCTAACATGAAGAGAGCTGGGCTGGTCTGGCACTTGGGATTCTGCAAGCCCAACAAAGAGAGCATTAATATTCTATGTACAGTACTATCTCAGCCCACAGCCTGGCTAACATGTTTTGATCATTTTCTGAATGCAGAATGTTGTGTTATAAATAGATGGATCCAGGCTCAGGGACCAGAAGGGTCTAACTAGCTGCAAACCTGAATGACTGATTTCCTAGGAGTGTTTGAGCACATACTGTAAGTAACATGATTGGGGAAACAATTGCATTTTTATAGGTAGCCAACTGCAATATCTACATTCCCAAAAAAATTATATTCCATTTTATTGCTTTCAGTAGAAGAAATAATGTACAGATGTTGCTTCAGTTGCCCCCTAAATCATCGGTGATCAATTATCGCCAATTCCGACATTTTGCCTCAAATTGAAATAGGGCAACAGTAGGAGGTCTTATTTAAAAAATATATTTTATTATCTTTTTTTAAAAATTATTCAACATTTAAGATTACCCAGGGTGACTTGTCTTTTTCTGTCGGTGACTGCATTCAGTTTCTGTCACTAAAGTGCTCAATTGATGGCCCTTGGGTCTAAAAATCATAACATCATCTAAATACGCTGCTATGTAACATGGCGTCAGGTCTCTGAATATTCGACTACAATTTAAACACCTTGACGAACAATGAAATAGCAAGTTGTAAAAAAAAAAAAACCCTCAAAAATGAATCTATAAAAACAATGCAGTGAATTGAGTAAAGGTTGGAGGGGGGCATCCACTAGCCAATATATAAAACTGGTCTGAGGACTCAAGCCCACTTTAAGGGTTATATTTACGAAAGTGCGAGTTTGTGGTTTTCAGAGAGGAGATGTTGCCCATAGCAACCAATCAGATTCTACTTAACAGTTATCTAGCACCTTCTAGAAGATAATAGCTAGGATCTGATTGGTTGCTATGGGCAACATCTCCACTTCTAAAAACCCCTAAGAGTCCATGTAATCGTTAAAGTGTGAGCACTTTAATGTGGAAGTTCCATTACATGCTCAGACATTACATACAGTATATCCTCACTTATGCTAATTAAATGGAACCTTTTAAAAGCGATAATCTCAAGGTTCTCTCTCTGCAGAGGAGTCTCAACGTGGAAAACAGGAAAACAGATACTTTCCCAGATGTCAACAAGCACATGGGAGCTTTGCAGGAAAGCATGACGTCCCAGCGATGTGGGGCTTTCCAATCACTTTAACAAAATACACTAATTAAAAGGGATATCCGCAGGGGATTGGAGTACTTCACCGTACTGTCTCATCCATGCTTATTTTACACAGACATACAGGGAAGGCAGAAGGGACCCCATGAACCATGCAAGCTGTAGTGTAACTGCTGCTAGGCTGATAGTGCTGCATAGAGGTCTCTCAGTACCCTAAGAAGTTGGTGACTCCCTGCGGTATGATCAAAGCATCTGTAAGACTGTAACTTCCATTCCAAAGTAAAACTGTAGGAGTGAGAAGCGTAGAGTATATACAGTATTACCGTCTTTTAATATTGAAGTTTGTACCAGGATCACTCAGAGAAGATTAAATATGTTTTAGTTTAGCATTAAACATTATTCCAATGATGTATAATTTCTACAAAAGACACACACATACATTGTTACAATATAGAAATATTATTATAGGGGGGACCTTCTAGAGAGAGGAGTGGGCAAGTGGAAAGGTTACCATAGCAACCAATCAGCTTCTACCTATCAGTGTACTTGATAAATGCTAACTCAAAGTTGATTGGTTGCTATGGGCAACGTCTCCGCTGGTCCACTTCTCCACTTTTCAAATGGTTTGATACATTTCCCCCATAGGGCCGAAGTCAATTAGCCGCGGAAAAAGTGCCGTCTGGCGAAAAGCAGACCGAATTCGCCTCATTCGCCTGTTTTGACGCAATGTTTTTTTCCATGCGCGCAAACGTGGATAGGCGAATGTTTTTACAAACCGAAAGTAGCGAAAAGGACATCTTTTTTTGGGGAAATCAGTCTGTGCCCCATAAAAAGCTTCAGTGACCCTGGGAATATAGAATAGTAGGAGTAGTCCTAATAAAAGTATTTAGTGAACTTATTTTGCTGTTACATGGATATTTGCATATGAGTGGAAAAATTATAGAAAGCAATGTTTTTTTCTGAAAAATAAGTACTGAGGTTAAACTTGGGGTACCTGAAAATGGGTACTAGTATGTTTTGATGTCTCTAAAATGAAAATTTTAAAAATCTCAAAAAATACAACTCCTGGAGCCTTCTGCAATCCCAAAAACACCTGTCCCATCCATATAGCCCCCCAAAGTACCAAGCCTCCCTCACTTTTTTCCATTTTACAACACTTTTTTAATTTTCACCCCAATAATTAAATGTAGTTTTTGGGGTGAATTAAGTTATTATTTTTTAAAATAAAATTTGCCTTATTAGTCATTAGGGGTTGGGAGGTGTCCAAAGGGTTCTGAACAAGTCCCCACACTTGTACCCCAAAATATGGTTTTTGCAGTTCTTTTCTCCTGCCTTTTGCTGGAGAAACATTTTTGTCTGTTGATGCCTATGGAGTTTTCGCCTAGGCGAGAACTCCGGGGGAATTGAATACGGAGATACTTTAAAGGCAGGCGAAAGGTGCGAATCGGAAAAAACTTTTCTCCAAACTGCACTTTTCATGGCTAATTGAATACGGTCCATAGTCACTTACTTGGTATATAATAATGTACAGTGTACTGAGATATACATTGTGATGAGATTTTTTTGTTTTTTACATTTTAATAGATGTTTTAAATGGGTTGGGTACAGGATGCCGACGCTTAGGATCCTGGCTTCTTGGGATCCCGATGGCGGCATCTCGACTACGATAGAATGCCGACAGCTACCGGTAAGTAGCCTAACCCTACCCCTAAAGCTAATCCTCCCTCCCCGCAGCCTAAACCTAGCCCTAACCATCCCCCTAGTGCTTAACCCCAATACTTACCGTCAGGATGTCAGCGGTCGGGATGCTGGCGCCGGGATTCTGGCTGGTGTCGGGATTCCGCTGGCATCCTAAGCACCGGCATCCTGTATGCCAGGATGCCAACTACATACCGTTTTAAACATATAGAGCCTGATTCAGCTGCAATCGCAACTGCAATTACACACACAATCGGGCGATTGTTGCGTTCTGCGCATGTGTACGCATCGCAGTGAGCTTGCGCAAACACTCCACTGCAACCGGGACTGCGATCGCAGAGACTACGCAGACCCATCGCAGAGTGATTGACAGGAAGTACCGTTTGGGGGAGGTGACGGAGGAATGGTCGGTTGAAACGCAGGCGTGCCAGTGCGTGTGAACGCTGCTGCAGGGGTGTACATAAATTGGCCACCGTGATGTCATACGCAGCCTGAGCTCTCACGGCGTGCGCTGAAGTTAGCAATTCCTGAGTAAGGTCAGAGCTTGTGCAAGTGTGTGTGAGGCTGCGATGGTACTCACTGTTACCGAAGGTTTTGCGGTCTTGCTAAGTATTACGGATGTGTGTAAGGTAAGGTGAGCGTTATTATGTTGTGCTGCGACGGCATAGCGATTGCAGAGGATACTATCGCTGTCAGACTGCGTGCGTAATCGCTATTGCGATCGCAGTTGCGATCCGTACTGAATCAGGCCTATAAACCATTGGATGATTTGTTCAACCTGAAGGAATTACATGAATACATTATGAAATATAGTATGTATTATAGTATAACATGAGCTACTTATGTTATTGGAATATGGCTCATGTTCCTATTATCCATAATACTAATATGTAAAAAAGAAGTTGTATAGATACTGTACATTATAGACTGCAGGGGTGGGTGGGTGGCTGCTTAGGTGTCTGGAGGGGAGAAGACTATAACTGAGACTTTCGGAGGGGAACTAACATATTCTGGCCCTCACCCTGTAATTAGCTATATCGCCCCGCTGGGTAGTGTTCTGCCCCAGCCTCCCACAGCTCAAGGATTTGCTGGTGTGTAAATTGGTGTGTGTGTGAGCTTGTGGCAGGGAAATTATATTGTGAGCTCTTTTGGAACAGAGAATGATGTACCTAAATAACAGTATCTGTTTGTACAGCGCTCAGTGTATGTTGGCACCATGTGAACAAATGATAATAATTACAGATGTGCGGATATGTTCGGATCTCAAAAAAACGGCATCTTATTGGCTATCGGCTATCACGTGTTTTAAATAGCCAATAAGATAAATTCGAACTAATTCGAATTTACGATAATTTTGTTGAAAAGAACCGAGTAAAACCGAACCCGTGCATCTCTAATAATAATAGAGTAAATCAATTTCTTGCTAATGTTAGTTGCAATACATCCATCCCGGGGTGCTGGGGGGGCAGTTACTGGTTACTCGGGTCCAGACTTGGAGTGCCTTATGGGGGTCTGTTGCAGGCCTGTGTCAGCTGCTAAAGGGGACATTGTCCCCCTCTGCACCAGTGCACCCCCTCCCCCCCCCCGGTTATGAAATCGGCACTCCTCCCCCCCTTGTGAAGCCGTCGACACCCCCTGTCCGGTCACCGGATACTGGATATTTCCCTCTTTGCATTTGAAGGGGCGTGGCCACAAGTCTCTGCAATTTAGCTCCGCCCCCCTCAGTACCCGAGCCCGTGACAGCTCTCGGCGGCCCTGCTTCCAAGAGACAATAGTGTGAATTATATGAAAATATTTCAGATTCATGAGGTTGATATAAATACTGTATACTGTAATTCCTTATCTCAGTATATTGCTACAATAAGAAAAAAATGTATAAGCCTCATTTATTAAAACTCTCCTGTCAGCACAGTGGCTCCAATAAGAGCCTGTCCCAATGAAGTGTTAATAGCACATTGATAGTTTATACGCTATCACTTTACTTTACCGCTACTGTGCATGCATGGCTAACGGACTTCGCAAGCTTTGGCTACCAGAGAATAAGATGCCACATTGCAGCCTATGGGGTCTATTTACTAAGCAGTGTTAGGAGACAGAGCGAAAAGTGATAAGGTGGCAGCCAATCAGCTCCTAACTGTCATCTCACAGGCTGTGTTTGAAAAATGACAGTTGGGAGCTGATTGGCTGGCACCTTATCACTTTTCACTCTGTCTCCTAACACTGCTTAGTAAATAGACCCCTATACAGTATGTGAAAAGATTAGCTATTCAGAGCATGGTAAGTTGGCAATTTTGTCAGTACACTTAAAAAATTATGAGGTCTGTGCGAGCGAAAATAGAGGTATCAAAGATATCCGCATTAGTACTCTCATATTAAATTGGTGGGATACAAAAATAATGTGTAATTACCCCAACATCTGTTTTTTGGAGGATTGACAGTCATTTTTTTTTTGTAATACAGATGTGTCCTCATATATCTAGCCTCCTTGTGCGTTAAATAGCCCTTCTAGTCGCGGCATGCCGTGATGTGACTTGGTAGCGCCGAACGCCTTTTAATGCTTTTTTTAACCTTCAGATGTGTCATAGTCGCACAGCAATGTGAATAGGACGCACAAGCCACTTCTGCTGATTAAAATGATATGTGGCATGCCTATATTCTGTGTGCGACTGCGGCTGTATCTGCATGCGGAATGCTGCGTTACAGCGTCACAGCCGCTGACACTGTAATATAGCATTTCGCATGCAGATGCAGCCGCAGTTGCACACAGAATATACTGTAGGCATGCTATATATCATTTTATTCTGCAGGAGCTGCTGAAGATATAAAGTCGCAAGATAAGACGCTCGCCACTACCAAGTTACACGGCCCTCACGCGTTACGTGTAACGCGACTTGCAGCGCACGGAGGATAGATGTATGTGGACAGATCTGAAAATAGGCCCCCCACTCCTGTGGCCCTATGGCATGAGTGCAATAAACATTTACCATCAAGATCGTTCTCTGGCGTTTCAGTTGTATACCAATCAGATGAGGGTCCGGTTCCGTTCACCGTCATAGCAGAGACTTGAAAACTGTACTGATTTCCTTTCTCAAGACCTGGAACACAAAAAAATGTATAAATCCCACCGTCACTGACAAGACATTTATAATACGATATATCAAACACTTAACAAATGTTACTGAGAGTATAAGTAGAAATACTATACAAATATGACACATACAAATGCTGCTTTAGACGTCATATGCTTTATCATGACAAGGCCAGAACTTTGCAGAAGCTACATTGGGAGGGGGAGTAGTGGTAGATACACTGGGCCTCATTCTGAGTCGGACGCAGAGGAGTGATATTCCTCGTCTGCGCATTTGCCTAAGTCGCACCACACTTGGGTCATGACTTTGTTCTTACAGAGTTGCAGAACAAATTTAGATGCATGGTACCACAACTGCAAGGGGTGTTCCTGGACAGTGACTGGGGCGAGGCTAATATGACTGACGGGGTTGTTGCATCCAATGGGAGTGTAGCAGATGTGTCGCTGAAAGCGGTTGCATACATAGAGCCGTATTCCATTTGAGCGGACCCGCAATACTTTTTCACCTCCTGGACTTTTCGCCTACATCGCGTGTTTTGTAGGCAGCAAAATATCATGCGCGTGTGCGCTTATCCCCGTATTCAATTTGAATGTAGGCGAAAACGGTTCCCGGCGAAACCTAAACAAGCGGAAAGTACTTTCAGATTTGGGGAAATCAGCCTGATACCCCCCAAAAGATGCTCAGACATGGGGGTTAGCTATGGTTACCCCCGATTTGGCTTGCTGAAGGTATTTGGTGTTTTTAAACGGGCTCAATAGCTGCTAAATAGCGTTTTTGTATAAGTGATGCAGAATAGTATTCAGGAGTATTTTTTTGCAGAAAATAACTTATCCCAGCAAATTTGGGGTACTTGAAAATGGGGGTCAGCATATTTTAAAGTTGCTAAAGTATAAAAAATTGTGAAAAATCCACCTGCTGCAAGCTCCTGCAATGAAAAAAACACCTGGGGCATACTTGGGGACCCTCCCCAGAGTCAAGTTTGCTAGTTTTTAACTTTGTCCCCCAACATTTTTTTTCGCCCCCAAATTCAAAGTGATATTTTTGGGGGTCCTTAAGTGTTTTTTTTTTTTAATTTACACAGTTTACCTTTGGGGGACTGTCTGAAGGCTGCACGGGGGTCTCCCGCAACGATGCACCAGAAAACCCCAATTCTGCACTTTTTTCCGCCTGCTAGTCACAGGTGAAACTTTTTCGCCAATTACATTGCACTGACTTTCCGTCTAGGCGGAAAGTCTTTCAAATTGAACACGGCGATACTTTTCCACCTGGCAAAATGATGTCATCGGCGAAAAGTTTCCGCCAAAAACACGTGAAAACGGCTTTTCGCCTCGAATTGAATACGGGCCTTAGACGCACAGCTGCGTACCTAGGAGGCCATACTCCTAGGTAACATACTGCACCTGTTATAGGGCTGGTGCAAGTTTTGTTGGTGTGATCAATGGACGTACACCAGCGAAGGGCTTTGTAGTGGCATTAGCATAAAGCCGCTGCCGTAACTGCGGCAAAAGACGCAAGGACGGCGGCGACTGCATCCGATCAGAAACAGGCCTCTTAAGTTGTCTTCCTGTTCATGTTATGGGTCTTCATTTACTTTGAGACCACAGGACATTTTTATTCTTCTGAACCAGCCAATTACCTCACGCTACACAATAGTCTGCATTGTGTTACATCATATTACCATCTAAATGCCAAAGACTTTAACAAGGAGAAAATATTCACATTGAAAGAGCACTTTAAAGTTTAGTTACAAGACGTTTTGCTATAAAACTAATTTGAGATATTTAAAACCGTAAGTGCGACTTAAATTACCCTGTTATGGCAGATGTCTCATTACTCTGAAAATATATATACTTACTCAGACAGGAAATATGCTCAGCAAAGGCACAACATTTAGCTGCAACACTTAAACAATCCGGCAATGTCACTTTTTTCATGAAAACGGCAGAGGTAATATTTAATTTAAGAAACGTTTTAGAATGAATCTGTAGCCGTGTTCTATCAGACTGTGATTGTACTTTATTTCTTTCAACTTACAGTAGATATAATTAAGATCAGAAATAGAAGCACGGGCACAAGTTGAAACAAACAGATATACAGTACATTTTAATGGAATCGGTATGATTTACCGCCGGACCCATGCCCGGCGGTTGGAATCCCGACTGCGGCATCCTGGCAGAGGAGGAAATCCCGATCGTCTTAAGGTAAGTATTGACTAGCCTATTTCTACCCCCTAACCCTAACACTCCCTTAGGGGTGCCTAACCCTAACCTTACCCCCCCAGTGCCTAACCCTAATCCCCCCTGTAAGTGCCTAAACCTAACCTCCCCTTCCCCGCCACCTAAACCTAAGTCCCCCGGGGGGGTGCCTAACCATAAGTCACCCCCGGCGGTGCCTAACCCTAACCCTCCCTCCCTCTAGCCTAACCCTAACCTCCGGGGGGGGGAGCCTAACCCTAAATCCCCCCCGGGAACCCTAACCCTACCCACCCCACCCCCCCATACGTGCTCGGCGCCCGGCTTACCTTCGATCGGGATGCCCTTTGCCAGTCTCCCGGCGTCGGTAAAATGACAGGCGTCTAGAATTAGACGCCTGTCATTTAACCCTCGCCGGGATCAAGCAGTCGGGAAACCGGCTGTCGGGATTAGGTCCGCCGCCTTCCCGACTGCATTCCCATTTTAACATGTCTTTTATATTTTAGAAGGTCACCAAACGACTCTCTGAACCTTCTCCTCACTAACCCTGAGCTAAATAACATAATTTGGAGCTTCCCCCCTATACGGGGTGCTGTATTTTAGAAATTCCAGATTTTTACCTATGGTTATTTGTAAATACGCAGTTTCACATCACCGTAAATGCAGACAGGCTAGGCTAGTACCTAGCTAGTAAGCAACATGAAGAGACAGTGGGGTCTATGGGCCTGATTCTGACCCCTTCGCTAGGCTGTGTTTGCACGTAGCCTGCCGATGTTTGCAATGTGCGCTAATGTGTATAAGATGCAGTGTGCGTGCGCTAACTAGTCCATGCAATCGGGAAGCGTTTGCACCCTGTACATAGACGCCTCGCTACAATGAGTGACAGGACGAGCAGTTTGTGGGTGGTGACAGGAGTTGGTCGATGGAAACGGGGGTGTGGTGGTGCGAACGCAGGCGTGTCTGTGCGTCTTAACACCGTTTCAAGGGCGTGCATAATTAAGACGCAGCGATATAATACACGTCACATGGCTGAATTACACACAGCAGCACTCGCAGTTATTGCGGTAGGGTATGGTCAGCCACAAGTGCTGCTTATGGGTCCAATGTTACCGATTGTTTCATACACTTCCTGGAGATAACGTATGTTACTGTAACCCCCATTTACTATTTGGTATGGAGATCCCCCATTATGTTGTAAGGTTAAAGGGAGAGTAGCAGATGTGTATAATGTAAAGGTACTGTGTTATTCCACTGTGTGTATGGTAGAGGCACAGTTTACATATAGGATGATATTATGTATAATAGATATTATAGCACAGCCTACTGCCACCAGCTCACATCATAACAGTAAGCATCTTCTGACACCAGCTGAATAGTGCAGAGTAATCAAGATTATAGACTTTTCCTCATAAAGAGACTGCCTAATACATGGCTAATTAGTCAGTGGCTGTCTGAGGCTAATAGATGCTGACTACTACCACGACACAGATGTATTATATATATTCCACAAGTATTCTAACTTCACGCCAATACGGAGCCACGCTGTGTGAACCACTGATGTTACCTCAGGAGAGGCACCACATAAGGCCTAACAGTATAGTCAGCACCTACTGATTTCAAAAGGAGTTCTATATATTCTATTATCCCCCTCAAAGATAACATAAGACAAACATTACAGAACTATAAATATATCTATTTATGTATATTTTTTTGTCGGTCATCAATAGAGACAGGGTTGGACTGGCCCACAGGGGTACAGGGGAATTCCCCGGTGGGCCCCATTGTCTTGGGGCTCCACCCCTTCATCTAGGTGTCAGGTTCCAGACTGCGCACTCAAATGATACATTGTTACCCTGTTATAGAGTCAGTTACCTGGTGGAGCAAGACCATGGATAAACATTGGGTGCTTGATGCACTTCTAAAGAAACTACACCAAGATTTGCCTAATGGTTAGCTAAGAAGCTGTAGTGGCTGGCCACTCCCCTTAAGCATGGGCCCTTAGCACTGCATACCCCCGGTGGGCCCTTCATATCCCAGTCCGTCACTGAATAGAGATTGAACAGTGGTATTCTTTGCACCTATACAGTATTTCTATAGCAAATTAAAAAATTCATACCAGGCATTGGAGGAGACTCTAAAGTGCATTCAATACTTGCAGGATAACGTTCCGTCCATTAATAAATATATATATATATATCAGGGTTGCCTACCCTCCCGCCCCGCTCAAAGGCAGGCAAGCCTCCCGGCGGCCGCTGATCCCCCCCGACATCCCCCGCAATTTACTCTTAACCCCCGCTGCGAGGGCAGCCAGTGACCAGATTCGCGTCATTTTGGCCCCGCCCCCTAGCTCACAATGCCTGTATTATCGGCATTGTGTAGCAGGGGTGGAGCCAAAATGACACAATCATGTGACCCCGCCCCCGTGACGCCTACAAACATCAGGCACCCATCCGGACACGCCCCCTTTTCAGCCACGCCCCCCGCTGCCCTGCCAATCTGGCTGCTCCCTCCCGGAAGGAGCAGTCAGAAAGTCGGCAACTATGATATATATATATATAACACTAGTAGTTAAAGCTCAACAGGTGTCGAATTCAACAACATTATATCTGTGTGGAGTATCTATATGGAACATTATATATATATATATATACACAAGAAGTCACTCTGCCCATCAAACTATTCCTCGTAATATTAATGGTTTGATACACCAGCTATAACTTTCACCATTTCTATCGTCCTGGCAGCTAAACTGAACTGTGCAAATGGACTGACAAAACTATCAAACAGATTTATATATACAGATATATAATTGCATATATATATATATATCAATATACTGTTTTGAGCATAACCTTGTACTAGATGTATATTTGTGTACTGGGGGTTAATTGGTAGTGCTGAGTAGGAGGTTAAAACAGTGTTACGGTGGGTATCTTCTAAGTGTTAGAATCTAATGTAGTTTGGTATTCCTAATGATTTATTCAAATTAATAAGTATTCAGTGTGGGGGAGTTAGAAATTCAAACAAATATATCTTGGTTTATAGGTGCATGTTTTTACATATTGTACTGAAATGTTAAAAATATTGCAAGTGATATTGTCATAATATATTCAACATTCCATAAGTAACCTTTCCTTTTAAGACACTAGTGTTCCAACAGAATAAAACAAATATTCTTTTGTTGGGATGTCCATTGTTTGTTTGTGGTGTTAATGTTTGAGACTTTAATAGTAGCCCTTTCTCCACCCCCAGTCACTACTGAAGGGGTTTCCCGAGCCAACCCCTTTGTCCACTGTCATCAAACAAGCATTAACGACTTGGGCAGAGGCATCGCCAAGGTGACACAGCGACAAGAACTTTGTAACTTTGCTGTAACCCAGAAAGGTACTACAGAAGCATGGGTAACATTACTAAGAGGAAGTAGGCGTCTTGTGACAGGCTGGTGGGCGTCTAAATACAAAAAAGTATATATATATATATATATATATATATATATGTAGTCACATATATGATTCAAGCGCACATGTAATAGATCAAAATGAAAAATTATGAATACACACCGCGATCGCACGGCAAGACATAGTGGGCGTGCTAATGTCTTGCTAGCGATGGCGGGATTTGCATTCTTTGGCAGCTGACGGCTGCGTGCGAACGCATCCTATTGAGCGAGTCTGATCGGGCCCTATGTACTAAGGGCCTGATTCAGAGCCACTCGTAAGCGGCAGCTAGTTCGCTCCGAGTGATGTTTGGCCAACTGCGCATGCGTACGGATCGTTATACACATGCGCGAACCAGTCAGTGCGCCCGAAATTCATGTGCTCGCAAAATAGCGAATGCCTGCTAAATTGAGTGACAGAATGAGGCGTATGTGGGTGGTAACAGGGGAAGGTGCTTGAAAACGGGAGTGGAGATTCGATCGCAGGCGTGCTTAAAGGTCAAAACGGGCGTTTTATGGGAGTGCATAATTAATCCAGCAGCGTCATTGACCACGTCACTGGGTTTTTTTTAAGGCAGAACTGCTCGCAAAATAGTGGTAGCAAAAACCAACCACAAGAATAGCGAGCAGTTCATACCCTGTTCGATGTACTCGATTAATCTAATAAATAGCGGACATGACGTAGGATGCGAGCGGCCAGGGGGCATAGTTTCCCAAAAAACGACCGCAAGTTTTGTTCGCTCGTTCAGACCTAGAGGCGTGAACAGACCGCAAACAGCGAACGGTTCATTTGAACAGCCACCCCTATTTTCAGGACGAGCGAGCGCTAATTGCGTCCAGCTCTGAATCAGGCCCTAAGCCTTAACGAGAGATAAAGTACTGATCAATCAGCTTGTGTCACTCTACAGGCTGTATTTGAAGAATTACAGTTAGGAGCTGATTGGTTGGTACTTTATCCCTATCCACTTTATCTCTATCTAAGGCAAAGTACATAGACCCCATACAGCCTAATTCAGAGATGTATGTAAACACAATGTTTATGCACATCGCCAATGTTTTTAGAACTGCGCATGTGTGGAAGCCACGCTGTGCAAGTGCATATTTCATAGTTAATAGCTAATAAAAATGTATTTATGACGGGGTCAAGACTTATTTCAAGACGTGGGCGTTGCTTATAATGTCATAAAACAATAACCGCTCTTTAGTACATCTAGCTCTAAAAGTTAATAGTTGTCATTTACGAACAAAGGGCCTGATTCAGACGCGCTCGCAAGCGGGTCGATGGTGGCCCAGGGTGCACGCGCAGCGTGCGCAACGTGCGTGCGTGAGCCCCGTAGCGAGTGAGACATTCACTCGCTCCGGGGCTCACTACAAGACGGGGCGGCTGTCGATGTTGATCGACAGCTCGCCCCGTTTTGTAGGCGGGTAGGGGGGGTGGCTGGACAAACGGAGGCGTTTCCGAAGGAACGCCTGCCGTTTGTGGGTGGCCCTACTAACATCACTCGTGATGTCAGTAGTGGACTTCTCGCAATGCCAAGTGGAAGACCACTTGGCATTGCGAGTGCTGAGGCCCTACCACAAGGGTCTCCTCGCAATGCCGATGGTCACGATAATCGCGACCATCGCCAGGCCGCTCACACAAGCTGTGGGTGGTCACCCACAGCTGTGCAAGCGGCCTGGAGGCCGGAATTTAATAAAATAGGGACGCCCTGATTCAGCGCGAGCGCACGCAAATAGCGTGCGCCTCTGAATCAGGCCCAAAGTACAGATGTGCAATAATTAATTGTAACCAGAGAATTCTTTTCAGTCTCTGAATTACACCAGATACATCAAAGTTAATTGCTGGTCGCAAGTGAATTTTTTTTTTTTTTCCCCTATTGGTAAATTTCCCTTAAATGAGTCTATAAACCTACGCTTTAGTTGTATAGTGTACATTCTGTATATATAAAGCTGAGATGCTTCCATTTACCTACATTATATCTGTCTATAAATGTGTAATGTACTCTACTTACATGTTATATATATACAATGCGGTGCATTCCCTACAGTACGTCAAATAGTGAATAAGCGCAGACCTGATCATTTATTTAATTTATTATCATTTATTTATTTAGAGTCAGCATGCTGTACAGCACTTTACAGATGGGTAATATCAGACACACAGAGGCATACGAGGGCCCTGCTCGCTAAGCTTACCATCTAACCAGATTGCAATGATAAACAGTGCTTAGTGAAGATCTATGATCCAGTCACACAGCTAAGGGGTCCGAAGGGTTGTATGACGATAGGAAAATAATATACAGTATGTAAGCTTAAGTGATTTTTGTTTAGGGGAGGTAATCGGTTAGTTGGGTTATCGGTTAGAAGACCCTCCATATCCCAAACCAGATGACGAAAGCATCCTGTCTAGAATAAGGAGTCTTTGACAATAGGGACTGTGGTAACCTGTGACCTAATACTAATTTATTAAAAATATAAAATAAATGAGTGAAATGGGTAATGATACGCAAACAATGGTAACAGCAATCTTGTGGGCCAACCCAATATTAATGATTTTGGAACTAGTGACATCAGTGAGGTATGAGGTGTTGTGTGCCTCTTTCCTCAGCGAAATCATTGGTGAACTGATACAGTTGTTAGGTTGCATTCTGAAGTATACTGGCTCAGACCACAATAGAGCTGCCTCCGCCGTGTGTTGGCGTCAGCAATTGTACAGTAAGATGGAAAGAGGTACTGTACATTACCACGAGTTGGCACGTGATTAGAATGTCTCGAACGCAGAATGCATAGTGAGATATGGATTCAGGAATCTTAATGAAAAGGTCACTTTCTTGTACGAGAGATAAGTGTCCTGGCTTTATCAATGTATGTACCTTTTCAATTACCTCAATCTTCCCTTTCATTTGCAGCCCTCAATAATACATCTCTTTCTGATGGACACATCAGCCCAAACATTGAATTCCAATAATAGCGCCTTATTATGTAGATCAATCCTGATAAATATCTGGCATCCAGCCGAGAGCGCCTCTCACAGAGGACCATCATTTATATCACTGAGCTAATTTAATCACAATTAATCTTTACTTATAAATTAATCCGGGGAAAGTGCGGCAGAGGAAAAATTAAAGAAAAACTGAAGCAGAGGAATAACTTACGTTTTATGTATAAGATCAGATCAGGGATATTACCTGGCGTAATATTCCTCATAGAGCAAATGATAAAGGATATTTTTTTTTATGTCTGTGATTCTATCCTACTGCTACTGAGACGTTTGCATATAAGTGTTATTTCTACCATTGAAGTACAGTGCCAGTGCTTGGTGTATTTACATAAAAACAAGAGCCCAAATTTCTATAGCCGTTTCCACCTCATTTTAGACACATTACAGAAGGCTAAAATCACCCGTACCTAAAATAAACACAGACATGTTTGACAGAACTCATAAGTGAAGTATTTCAGCCATAAGGTTTAATCTCAGAACACTTACCGGTGAACAAGTACCAAAGATTATTTGGCTCTATGGTCTCCAGTTCCCCGCGCCGTGTTGTCTTTCTGTGACGGATTTTGTACCCTGTAATAAATCCATTTTGCGTCCCTGACGGGGGTGGTAGCCAGCTAACTTTTATACTCTGAAAAGAAGAGCAGGAGAATGGTAACCGTTGAGGGTGGAACCTTTGCACAGTTTAAAAAGACTTTTACTGCTGCTTGTGAGATGGGATGTAATATAACGAATAAAAACAGTTTACAACAATTTAGCTGTTATTAAAATGAGAATAACAAGCTATTTAAAGAAGCATCCTATTGAATGAAGATAGACAGGATGGCTATAAAAGTATTGTATGTAAAAATTGAGGTACAGTATCGCGTGACAACATTATTTTGAAAATATATAAGTCTGCTCCTTATTTTCTGGTAAGCACGTTGTCTCAGTTCTTTCCTAAGCATTCAGATCTAAAAATTCAGTCATGGTGGTTGCTGCTTTGGCCAGGCTGTCTAAGCTGAGACTTACACGGCCTGACTGACGGAATTGGACAGTCTGGGCCAGGAAAGCCTGCATCCGATGATGCAAGCCCGACCCAACTCCACCACGTGCAGTGATTAGTGCAGAAACCCTTCTTGGCAAACTATGCACAAGTTCCTGGACAGCAGCAGGGGGCATGTTTTGCCATTCCGCCTTACGTACAGTGACCAACTGTGACACTGAAGAAGATCGAGTCAGCCTAGAATGCACTTGTCACTCCAATTCATCCCAGAGGTTCTCAATGGGTTTAAAATCTGGACTCTGAGCTGGCCAGTCCATCCTGGTTACCGAACTTTCTGTATACCAGTCCAGCATCGCCCTGGTAACATGACAGGTGGCACTGTCGTCCTGATAAAAACATTAGTTGTTTCCGTAGAACTGCAAGTGCATGGGCCTCCCTACCAAGTGCTCTTCACATTAGTGGCCATTTGGAACTTGTGTGCAATGGTATGCATTTCGCTTGTGTGAAGGTGTCCAATCACATTTGTCTACACAGTGTACATTTGCTGTATAAAATGCTGGTGCTGTGTAAATAAACAATAACAATAATTTAAGCTGCCATTATTATCAAGTACACCGGTTATGAGACGCGTGAGAACAAATGAGCGATTTCCCAGCTGCGTACATAAAAGCAAGGATATGAACTTCTACCCCTGAACCATAACAGAAACAATGTTTACTTGATCACATACTGGAAATGATATAAGATGATATGGAGAAAATAGCAGAACATAAATTGCTTCCCAGAACTGCTAATCAGTCTTGTAACACAGAAACAAACAATGTGGAGTTTAACTTTATGCAGGAATTGTGGGTAGATATAGGCAAATATTAAATTTTTCTTTTGATATGCAAATTTAGAGCCACATTTTTGCCAAATCGAGACAAACTAAGGGGTCTATTTACTAATCAGTGTTAGGAGAAAGAGTGAAAAGTGATAAGAAAGTAATAAGGTGCCAGCCAATCAGCTGCCAACTGTCATTTTTCAAACACAGCCTGTGAGATGACAGTTGGGAGCTGATTGGCTAGCACCTTATCACTTTCTTATCACTTTTCACTCTGTCTCCTAACACTGCTTAGTAAATAGACCCCTAAATATCTGAATCATCATACTACACTGGAAGTCTTCGGAATTTGCCTGCGAGAACAATCGGCAACTCCATCTTCAGGCGCTTGTAATCGGAGCCACTCTCCTTCCTGTAGGAAGGAGTTCCGTGAATGTGAAGAGGGATCTGAGCGAATCCCTCCACCGCCTCCACACTGTGTGACCGGCGGCTCTGCACATGTGTAGTAGTAGTGAAGTAGTTCCTGATTTCGGGAACAGCTGCTCTAAAAAGATAGAGAGAGCTTGATTCATTACGTATCGCTACTGCGATTACGGACGCAGACGGCAGATTGTTGCGTACTGCGCATGTGTATGCATCACAGTGTGCGTGCACAAAGGCTCCACTGTGATCGTAGATACTACGCAGACCCATCGCAGAGTGATTGACAGGAAGTGAGCGTTTGGGGGTGGTGACGGGAGGGGGTGGCCGGAGAAACGCAAGCGTGCCTGTCCGTTTGAATGCCGTTACATGGGAGTGCATAAATTAGCCACTGCGACGGCATACGCAGCTGGAGCACTCACTGCGTGCGACGAGGTTAGCGATTTCTGAGTAAGGTCAGACCTGCTGTACTTGTGCGCGAGGGACCGATGTTACTCGATGTTCCCGATGTATACGCAGGATTGCAAAGTATTACGGATGTGCGAAAGCGGTAGTGGGTGTCTCTATGCTGGTTTTGGGCATCTCTATAATAGCTTTGCAATCGCAGTCATTACCATATTTTCGCAAACAGACCTGCATGTGTAATCACAGCTGCGATCGCAATAGCCATCCGTAATGAATCAGGCACCACATCCATTATCTGGCCATTCTACAGTACCTAATTATTGTTATCTCTCCTCCATTAGAGTCTGTTTAACTAGATTAATAACTCTGACCTCAGCCCTGCCAGGGGTAGAAATATATATATTAATCCACAGGAAATGAGCAATGTTCATTCTGAAAGTTAAGCATCCAGACACTCTAAATATATGTGGAAATATAGACGGGATAATCCATGTGATAGGAGAGCCATAGGGCCTGTCTCGGAGGTACACGCAGTGCCAATGCCGGACGCTAGCGGCCGATTTCTTCAGATCGAATTTGGAAGCAGAGAGAGACGATTTCAAGGGCAGTTAACAGGGGGTGTGGCTAGCCAGACGCGGACGGCGCGGTCAGCAACTGCAATTGCACTAACCCCAGCAGTAACGTTTAGATGGGGAAATTGACGTGCCATAGGGCTGGCGCAATCTCCGATGGTGCGTCCGATGGAACCACTGATGTGATCTATGATGCGTCTTACTGTGCACCGCAGCTGGTGTAAATCACTGTATGGATCCCAACGGCATTAGCATAAAGATGCACTCGCGCTGCGGCACCAGGCATAGTCGCGGCTGCAATAGCGCGCACCTCTGTATCATGCCCATAATGTGCGGGGGAGACCTTCATCAGCATACACAGTACAATACAATTAATAGTAAATTTAGTAGGGCTATTTATAGGGGGAACCCAGAGTTCCCAGTGGCAGCTGTACACTGGTAAGCTTGGAATGACTGGCGTGGTCCTATACGTCCTTAATACACTTGCAGTGCAGAAACAGGATAAAAGTTATACCAGGTGTGCCGCATGGGATGTAGTCGGCATCCCGGCGTGCGGGATGCCAGCGGTCTAAATACTGGCGCCGACATCCCGACAGGTCGGGATCCCGGCACCAGAATCCTGGCCGCCGGCATCCCGAAGGTAAGTATCGGGGTGTTAGGGGGAGGTTAGGGATTGGGGTTAGGCACTAGGGGGCGGTTAGGTTTAGGCACTAGGGGGGAGGTTAGGTTTTGGCACCGGGGAGGGGGTATTAGGATTAGGGTGCAGGGAGGGGGAAGTTAGGTTTAGGCACTAAGGGGGAGGTTAGGTTTTGGCACTGGGGAGGGGGTGTTAGGATTAGGGTGCAGGGAGGGGGAGGTTAGGTTTAGGCACTAGGGGGGAGATTAGGTTTTGGCACCGGGGAGTGGGTGTTAGGATTAGGGTGCATGGAGGGGGAGGTTAGGTTTAGGCACTGGGGGGGGAGGTTAGGTTTTGGCACCGAGGAAGGGGGTGTTAGGATTAGGGTGTAGGGAGGGGGAGGTTAGGTTTAGGCACTAGGGGGGGGGGTTAGGTTTTGGCACCGGGGAGGGGGTGTTAGGATTATGGTGCGAGGAGGGGGAGGTTAGGTTTAGGCACTAGGGGGGAGGTTAGGGTTAGGCACCGGGGAGGGTTAGGGCAGGGGTTAGGAAAACACTTGCTGTTAGTTCCTATGGGTGTCTGGATTCTGGCTGTCAGGATGCCGCTGTCAGAATTCTGACCAGCGGCACCCCGACAGCCGGGATTTCATACCCAACCTGTGCCGCACACAGAAAACTACTATGACCAAGAGGTAAAGCAGCTCCGAGCACTAAGAGGTTTAATAGCACTTTTATGAAACGATTGGAAATCGCCAGGTCCGCTGCCTGCTCTTATACTGTCATGTGACTTTCGTCTCATCAGCGAAGGTTTGGATGCATCATCCTACAAATGACCAAGCTGGCAGCGTTTCAACAATATAAATATGACCAAATATTTCATTTGACTTGACTCTGGCAGATCCAGCTGTAGCAATGCCAAACATTGCTGATTAAATCATTGAAAGATGTTCAATTAAACTATTAAAATATCTGAAATTAGAATCATTTTAGCATTTTTTTTCCCTTGGTTCTGTATATTACGATGTAAGTCCTTCCTCCAAACAGGGAAGCATAGAAAGTGTATGACAATTGTGAATCAACAAACTATGGTGAACTAGGGCTGTATTTAATATATCGGCGGCCTTTTGTAAGCTGTCGCTTCTCGGTGGGTTGGAGCTGAAAATGTAAAGCTGCACTCACATACAGTGTAAAGCACGCTGGCAGTTTCCTTCGTAAATGTATTTCCAACACTGAATATTGTATAAAAGAATCTAATATAAAATAGTCTGTGAAGTTTGTTAGGGTAGGTGAGGATTAGATGAGAAAACATTGGAGTAGGATGGTGGTGGGAAGTGGCAGGATTGGTGGTAGTGATGTGGAGGAGCAGGATGGTGGTAGTGATGTGGAGGAGCAGGATGCTGGTAGTGATGTGGAGGAGCAGGATTGGTGGTAGTGATGTGGAGGAGTAGGATTGGTGGTAGTGATGTGGAGGAGCAGGATGGTGGTAGTGATGTGGAGGAGCAGGATGTTGGTAGTGATGTGGAGGAGCAGGATGGTGGTAATGATGTGGAGGAGCAGGATTGGTGGTAGTGATATGGAGGAGCAGGATGGTGGTAGTGATATGGAGGGGCAGGATGGTGGTAGTGATGTGGAGGAGCAGGGCTGGTGGTAGTCATGTGGAGGAGCAGGATGGTGGTAGTGATGTGGAGGAGCAGGGTTGGTGGTAGTGATGTGGAGGAGCAGGATAGGTGGTAGTGATGTGGAGGAGCAGGGTTGGTGGTAGTGATGTTGAGGAGCAGCATAGGTGGTAGTGATGTGGAGGAGCAGGATGGTGGTAGTGATGTGGAGGAGCAGGGTTGGTGGTAGTGATGTTGAGGAGCAGGGTAGGTGGTAGTGATGTGGAGGAGCAGGATTGGTGGTAGTGATGTGGAGGAGCAGGATTGGTGGTAGTGATGGGGAGGAGCAGGGATGGTGGTAGTGATGTGGAGGAGCAGGATTGGTGGTAGTGATGTGGAGGAGCAGGGTTGGCGGTAGTGATGTGGAGGAGCAGGGTTGGCGGTAGTGATGTAGAGGAGCAGGATTGGTGGTAGTGATGTGGAGGATCAGGATGGTGGTAGTGATGTGGAGGAGCAGGATGGTGGTAGTGATGTGGAGGAGCAGGGCTGGTGGTAGTCATGTGGAGGAGCAGGATGGTGGTAGTGATGTGGAGGAGCAGGGTTGGCGGTAGTGATGTGGAGGAGCAGGATTGGTGGTAGTGATGTGGAGGAGCAGGGTTGGTGGTAGTGATGTTGAGGAGCAGATAGAGTGGTAGTGATGTGGAGGAGCAGGATGGTGGTAGTGATGTGGAGGAGCAGGATTGGTGGTAGTGATGTGGAGGAGCAGGATGGTGGTAGTGATGTGGAGGAGCAGGGTTGGCGGTAGTGATGTGGAGGAGCAGGATTGGTGGTAGTGATGTGGAGGAGCAGGGTTGGTGGTAGTGATGTTGAGGAGCAGATAGAGTGGTAGTGATGTGGAGGAGCAGGATTGTGGTAGTGATGTGGAGGAGCAGGATTGGTGGTAGTGATGTGGAGGAGCAGGATGGTGGTAGTGATGTGGAGGAGCAGGATGGTGGTAGTGATGTGGAGGAGCAGGGCTGGTGGTAGTCATGTGGAGGAGCAGGATGGTGGTAGTGATGTGGAGGAGCAGGGTTGGCGGTAGTGATGTGGAGGAGCAGGATTGGTGGTAGTGATGTGGAGGAGCAGGGTTGGTGGTAGTGATGTTGAGGAGCAGATAGAGTGGTAGTGATGTGGAGAAGCAGGATGGTGGTAGTGATGTGGAGGAGCAGGGTTGGCGGTAGTGATGTGGAGGAGCAAGATTGGTGGTAGTGATGTGGAGGAGCAGGGTTGGTGGTAGTGATGTTGAGGAGCAGATACAGTGGTAGTGATGTGGAGGAGCAGGATGGTGGTAGTGATGTGGAGGAGCAGGGTTGGCGGTAGTGATGTGGAGGAGCAGGATTGGTGGTAGTGATGTGGAGGAGCAGGGTTGGTGGTAGTGATGTTGAGGAGCAGATAGAGTGGTAGTGATGTGGAGGAGCAGGATGGTGGTAGTGATGTGGAGGAGCAGGGTTGGTGGTAGTGATGGGGAGGAGCAGGGATGGTGGTAGTGATGTGGAGGAGCAGGGTTGGTGGTAGTGATGTTGAGGAGCAGATAGAGTGGTAGTGATGTGGAGGAGCAGGATGGTGGTAGTGATGTGGAGGAGCAGGGTTGGTGGTAGTGATGGGGAGGAGCAGGGATGGTGGTAGTGATGTGGAGGAGCAGGATTGGTGGTAGTGATGTGGAGGAGCAGGATCGTGGTAGTGATGTGGAGGAGCAGGGTTGGTGGCAGTGATGTGGAGGAGCATGGTTGGTGGTAGTGATGTGGAGGATCAGGGTTGGTGGTAGTGATGAGGAGGAGCAGGATTGGTGGTAGTGATGTGGAGGAGCAGGATGGTGGTAGTGATGTAGAATTGCAGGATGGTGGTAGTGATGTGGAGGAGCAGGATGTTGGTAGTGATGTTGAGGAGCAGGGTAGGTGGTAGTGATGTGGAGGAGCAGGATGGTGGTAATGATGTAGAGGAGCAGGATTGGTGGTAGTCATGTGGAGGAGCAGGATGGTGGTAGTGATGTGGAGGAGCAAGATGGTGGTAGTGAAAGGGAGGAGCAGGGTTGGTGGTAGTGATGTGGAGGAGCAGGATGGTGGTAGTGGTGTTGTGTAGCAGGGTTGGTGGGGGATCGGTATGAAATTACGGCAGTCGGGATGTCGGCTGTCACTATACCAACATCGGCAGGCTGTCAATATACCAACATCAGCATCCCGATCCGTTGACACCTAAACCTAACCCCCCCCGCAGCTCTGACCTAACAAGCCCCACTACACTTATGATTGGCATCCTGAACGATTTTGGTGGCGGGATGTCCACTACTGGCGGTATTCCGGTGCCAGCATTCTGGCCGGGTAGTGGCATTCCGGCACAGAGTGGAGTGGTAGTCTGGGTGGTAGTGTTGTGTGGTGTAGTGGGGATGGTGGTAGTAGTGTGGAGTGGCATTCTGTGTGGTGGTGGAGTGGGGATGGTGGTAGTGGTGTGGTGGAGTGGGGATGGTGGTAGTAGTGTGGAGTGGCAGTCTGGGTGGTAGAAGTGTGGTGGAGTGGGGATGGTGGTAGAGGTGTGGAGTGGCAGTCTGGGTGGTAGTGGTGTGGAGGACTGGGGATGGTGGTAGTGGTGTGGTGGAGTGGGGATGGTGGTAGAGGTGTGGAGTGGCAGTCTGGGTGGTAGTGGTGTGGAGGACCGGGGATGGTGGTAGTGGTGTGGAGTGGCAGTCTGGGTGGTAGTGGTGTGGTGGAGTGGGGATGGTGGTAGTAGTGTGGAGTGGCAGTCTGGGTGGTAGTGGTGTGGTGGAGTGGG
This sequence comes from Taudactylus pleione, assembly GCA_031769625.1. Lineage (NCBI taxonomy): Eukaryota > Metazoa > Chordata > Amphibia > Anura > Myobatrachidae > Taudactylus > Taudactylus pleione. The sequence continues at coordinate 1,954,742 of JAUIMM010000561.1, read as the reverse complement.
GATGGTGGTAGTAGTGTGGAGTGGCAGCCTGGGTGGTAGTGGTGTGGAGTGGGGATGGTGGTAGTAGTGTGGAGTGGCAGTCTGGGTGGTAGTTGTGTGGTGGAGCAGGAATGGTGGTAGTAGTGTGGAGTGGCAGTCTGGGTGGTAGTGGTGTGGTGGAGTGGGGATGGTAGTAGTAGTGTGGAGTGGCAGTCTGGGTGGTAGTGGTGTGGTGGAGCAGGAATGGTGGTAGTAGTGTGGAGTGGCAGTCTGGGTGGTAGTGGTGTGGCGGAGCACGAATTGTTGGAAGTAGTAGTGTGGAGTGGCAGTCTGGGTGGTAGTGGTGTGGTGGAGTGGGGATGGTGGTAGAAGTGTGGAGTGGCAGTCTGGGTGGTAGTGGTGTGGTGGAGTGGGGATGGTGGTAGTAGTGTGGAGTGGCAGTCTGGGTGGTAGTGGTGTGGTGGAGTGGGGATGGTGGTAGTAGTGTGGAGTGGCAGTCTGGGTGGTAGTGGTGTGGTGGAGTGGGGTTGGTAGTAATAGTGTGGAGTGGCAGTCTGGGTGGTAGTGGTGTGGTGGAGTGGGGATGGTGGTAGTAGTGTGGAGTGACAGTCTGGGTGGTAGTGGTGTGGTGGATTGGGGATGGTGGTAGTAGTGTGAAGTGACAGTCTGGGTGGTAGTGGTGTGGTGGAATGGGGATGGTGGTAGTAGTGTGGAGTGGCAGTCTGGGTGGTAGTGGTGTGGTGGAGCAGGAATGGTGGTAGTAGTGTGGAGTGGCAGTCTGGGTGGTAGTGGTGTGGTGGAGTGAGGATGGTAGTAGTAGTGTGGAGTGGCAGTCTGGGTGGTAGTGGTGTGGTGGAGTGGGGATGGTAGTAGTAGTGTGGTGGCTGTCTGGCTGGTAGTGGTGTGGGGATGATAGCAGTAGTGTGGAGTGGCAGTCTGGGTGGTAGTGGTGTGGTGGAGCAGGAATGGTGGTAATAGTGTGGAGTGGCAGTCTTGGTGGTAGTGGTGTGGTGGAGTGGGGATGGTGGTAGTAGAGTGGAGTGACAGTCTAGGTCAGCGGTCGCCAAACTGTAGCTCGCGGTCTAAATTTTGGTAGCTCTTCTAGCTGCAGTACTGCCGACTTGACTAGAAGGAAGTGACCTCTGATGAACACTCCTCTGTGGTGTTGACGCCATAGGTGGAGCCACAGTGAAGCGTGTCAAGTGACGTGCTTCCATATGGTTCAGCCAACAGCGTCTATGCCACGGCGGAGTGGCACAATACGTGACAGACACCACAAATTACTCCAGCCCAGCCCTACCAGAAAATGACACAGCAGCCCTGCCTATATGTTTGGCTCCGGATTTACAGTGAAATGTGCGGTTCTTATACTTTCTATACAAATGGCTACAATGTCACTGTATAAATTAAATGCAATGTTGTTTTCTATGAAACATTTATTTCATTTTCATTAAATTACCTTCAATTGTTCGGTTATTAGCCAGATTTTTTTTTCTATAGCTTTAGTACCTCTTCAGGAGGTTTCATTTCAAGGTTCACTTAGGCTCAATTAAGGTTGGCGACCACTGGTCTAGGTGGTAGTGATGTGGTGTGATACATTGATAAAAACAAGCATAAAAGATTAATCATTAATAGCTGAGATTATTGAATTTGTGATGATTAATTGCTACATGAACTAAGTTTTCTGGTTAAAAAAGGTAGTTTAGCCAAGATGCAGTGTCCCTGTGATACAATTATTAGCCCGTAATCAATTCTCCACAGCGTGCAGCTGCGATGTTCTGCTACGCACATCACAATAAAATACGGTACCCCAACAATGGCAATTGCCTGCGCATCTATTGGGAAAATTGTCGATGTTGATGTCTGAATGTTACGCCATTCTGACAGCACCTCAAGGCCACGACTTGCAATTGAATAGCGCCCATTTAGTTCTTCATTTTCCATTTTCTGCCCATTGTAAATTCACATTTCACTACATTTTTACAGTCAAATGCAGAACAAGACGAATATTCCTCAGAACCGTTTCTCTGATGAAGAAGTAACAATTGACAATAGACTTCTGATATTACGGGGGTTACGTAATAGGAGCCGGCGTGATTTCAGCAAGTTCGCCGCTGAATTTAAAGCAGTGATCAGTTATAAGGCAAAACCAGCCTAATAACTGATCGCCGCTTTAAATTTAGCGGCAAACTCATTAAAATCACACCGGTTCCGGAATCTTGGAACCTATTGCATAACCCCTATGTCTTAAGACAGTTTCCAGCACAACAACTGTGACATCTGCATCTTACATAATGCACATGATATTTCCTGATTCAGTAATGAGAGAGTTCATATAGCTAGAAGATACCTTGGGGATTGAAGATTAAGGGATTCCGAACCCGGGAATTTTGCCTTGGAATGATAATTAGCCCAGTACGAATCAAAGTGAAATAGTACTCTTAATAATTGAAAAGATTTCCATTCAAGAAATGATAATTTACTCTGCTTTGTTGAACAGCTTCCCTATCTTGCAACCCTCTTACTGCTCACTAATACAGCTAATCTGCCTCCGCACAGTAGGACAGTAATTCAGAATATGCATTTTTATCTGCATGACAGAACAGCCACAAGTCTGGGAGCGCTACGTCCTTAATTAAATATGCATGTTTACAAAATGAAAGGGCCTTGTTTATTCTCATATGATAATAATGCAAGCAGAACGTTATAATAAAAATCGCCAAAAGACATATTTATGTAAATATTTTTCTCAACATTTTTTTTTTTTTCATTTTTACATAAACAAGAGCGGTGATTTTAGCCACGGGCCTTATTCCAAGTAGCACGCAAGTTCCAATGGAGCCATATCGCGTGCTTTATAGCAAACTGCGCTAGGCTGCGCACGCATCTGGAAAAAGACGAGTGATTCAGGCGTGTACGCACCTCAGGTGCTTGTCTGCGAGGGGTGTGTGGCTGTTACGACAGGTGGCGACTGGGCAGCAATAGGGCATGTATGTATACAGTATATACCCAGAAAGTACGCACATGTGCACCTTTGCCACTATATAAATACGTCCTGTGATCATACTTGCCTACCCTCCCGATTTGGTCGGGAGCCTCCCGAAAATCGGGTGCCACTCCCGACCTCCCGGGAAAGCAGGCAATTCTCCCGGCTGCCGCCCAACCCTCCTCTCCCCCCAGCAATGACCCAAACTGACGCGATTGCGTAACCCCGCCCCCACCACGCCTTCAAGTGATGTCACCCGCCCGGCAACTCCCCCTTCTACCGGCCACGCCCCCCCCCCTGTCCTGCCGATCTGGCTGCTCCCTCCCGGAAGGAGCAGCCACAAAGTCAGCAGGTATGCCTGTGATCTCTGGTCGGGATGGGTACGGGATACCGGTGCTCGGGATCTCGGCGGTCAGAATCTTGATGCCGGCATCCGGACAGGTTTAGGATACCGACACCTGTCAGGTAAGTATCCTAACCCTACTTGGGCCCTAACCCTCCATCCCCGCACCCTAAACCTAATACCCACCCCGTCCCTAAACCTAACCCTCCCTTAACCTCTAACCTCACTATGGGATGCCAACACTGGGATTCTGACTTATGTCGGGATTCTGGGGTCGGCATCCTGTGCACCAGCATTTCAACTGCATACCGTCTGGTCTGCTCGCCGACATAATATACAATATGTAATTTTAAAGCAAAATATTATCTAACCAACAATGAGAATGTCTGGCCTCTTGAAATATAAGTTTATGCACAAATGCTACAGTATGCTAGTTTCTGGATAAACACAGGGGGTGATGCAGAGGTGAAAGTCAGTTTTGCGGACGGATCTAGGGCCTGATTCAGAGCCGTTCGCTATTTGCGGTCGTTCGTTCAAAAACAAGGGGTGGCTATTCAAATGATCCGTTCACAAATTGCAGTCTGTTCACACCTCTAAGTCTGAACGAGCGAGCAAAACATACGCTCGTTTATTTGTTAAAAACGCCCCCTGGCCGCTCGCACCATACGTCATGTCCGCTATTTATTAGATTAATCGAGTACATCGACCAGCGTATGAACTGCTCGCTATTCTTGTGGTTGGTTTTTGCTACCACAATTTTGCGAACAGTTCTGGCTTAAAAAAAACCCAGTGACGTGGTCAATGACGCTGCTGTTTTAAATATGCCCTCCCATAAAACGCCCGTTTTGACCTTTAAGCACGCCTGCGTTCTGATTTCCACTCCCCGTTTTCAAGCACCTTCCCCTGTTACCACCCACATACGCCTCATCCTGTCACTCAAATTATCAGGCATTCGCTATTTTGCGAGCACATGAATTTCGGCCGCACTGACTGGTTCGCGCATGCGTATAACGATCCGTACGCATGCGCAGATGTGCGAACATCGCTCGGAACGAGCGTACTGCCGCTAGCGAGTGGCTCTGAATGAGGGCCCTAGTTTTATTCACTGTGCATCAGGGGAGAGAGCAAAATGATAGGGGTACTAACTGTGGGATCCCTAAGGCCCTGCTGGTCTGTGAGAAAGTGGCTGATCCTGATATTGAACAAGTGAGGATCCAGCTTTTATATAGTCAGGAAATAAATATCTGGAGCCATTAAACAGATTTTCTGCCTGAATAGAAATACATGTCAATAATGTCTCTGTGTTGCGGCTTCTTTCATCTCTGTATACAATGAGCTTTAAAACTGAGAGATAGGTGTAAGCATTCATACATACAGCTGTGTCCTCTATACTGGTTATCCGTACGCCATAAAGCCCAAGATGCCAGGCGCGACTATGGCGCTCCCAGAGGAGTGGCATAACGTATTTCTCTTTACATTTCGCACCTTAGTTGCATCGCAATGAAAAAGCCGCTCTCACAGTGTATTAGAGGCGCTGGGCTGAGACTTTAGATGCAGAGGAATTGGTTTTACACACTTACATATTCACGTATGAAGCACAACGGAACTCGGTGGTGGTAAAGCCGCGGACGCTGCGTCTTACCACTTCGTATACAGATTCAGACTCAGTCACACACACAGATGTACAAATGTTGCACACTAAACTGACCAGTGTTATCTAGCAATGTAGTTTTGTTTTAATTATGCGAATAATATTGAGCCAAAAAGATCTACATCCTGCTCTGAGTACTAGAAAACAAGGAACACCCTGTTCTGAGTACTAGAAAACAAGGAACACCCTGCTCTGAGTACTAGAAAACAAGGAACACCCTGCTCTGAGTACTAGAAAACAAGGAACATCCTGCTCTTAGTACTAGAAATCAAGGTACACCCTGCTCTGAGTACTAGAAAACAAGGAACACCCTGCTCTTAGTACTAGATAACAAGGAACACCCTGCTCTGAGTACTAGAAAACAAGGAACACCCTGCTCTTAGTACTAGATAACAAGGAACACCCTGCTCTGAGTACTAGAAAACAAGGAACACCCTGCTCTTAGTACTAGATAACAAGGAACACCCTGCTCTGAGTACTAGAAAACAAGGAACACCCTGCTCTTAGTACTAGATAACAAGGAACACCCTGCTCTGAGTACTAGAAAACAAGGAACACCCTGCTCTGAGTACTAGAAAACAAGGAACACACTGCTCTGAGTACTAGAAAACAAGGAACACCCTGCTCTGAGTACTAGAAAACAAGGAACACCCTGCTCTGAGTACTAGAAAACAAGGAACATCCTGCTCTTAGTACTAGATAACAAGGAACACCCTGCTCTTAGTACTAGAAAACAAGGTACACCCTGCTCTTAGTACTAGATAACAAGGAACACCCTGCTCTGAGTACTAGAAAACAAGGAACACCCTGCTCTTAGTACTAGATAACAAGGAACACCCTGCTCTGAGTACTAGATAACAAGGAACACCCTGCTCTGAGTACTAGAATACAAGGAACACCCTGCTCTTAGTACTAGATAACAAGGAACACCCTGCTCTGAGTACTAGAATACAAGGAACACCCTGCTCTGAGTACTAGATAACAAGGAACACCCTGCTCTGAGTACTAGAATACAAGGAACACCCTGCTCTGAGTACTAGAATACAAGGAACACCCTGCTCTGAGTACTAGATAACAAGGAACACCCTGCTCTGAGTACTAGAAACAAGTAACACCCTGCTCTGAGTACTAGAAACAAGGTACACCCTGCTCTGAGTACTAGATAACAAGGAACACCCTGCTCTGAGTACTAGATAACAAGGAACACCCTGTTCTGAGTACTAGAAAACAAGGAACACCCTGCTCTGAGTACTAGAAAACAAGGAACACCCTGCTCTGAGTACTAGAAAACAAGGAACACCCTGCTCTGAGTACTAGATAACAAGGAACACCCTGCTCTGAGTACTAGATAACAAGGAACACCCTGCTCTGAGTACTAGAAAACAAGGAACACCCTGCTCTGAGTACTAGAAAACAAGGAACACCCTGCTCTGAGTACTACAATAAAAGGAACACCCTGCTCTGAGTTCTAGAATACAAGGAACACCCTGCTCTGAGTACTAGATAACAAGGAACACCCTGCTCTGAGTACTAGAAAACAAGGAACACCCTGCTCTGAGTACTAGATAACAAGGAACACCCTGCTCTGAGTACTAGATAACAAGGAACACCCTGCTCTGAGTACTAGATAACAAGGAACACCCTGCTCTGAGTACTAGATAACAAGGAACACCCTGCTCTGAGTACTAGAATACAAGGAACACCCTGCTCTGAGTACTAGATAACAAGGAACACCCTGCTCTGAGTACTAGAATACAAGGAACACCCTGCTCTGAGTACTAGAAACAAGGTACACCCTGCTCTGAGTACTAGAAAACAAGGAACACCCTGCTCTGAGTACTAGAAAACAAGGAACACCCTGCTCTGAGTACTAGAATACAAGGAACACCCTGTTCTTAGCACTAGAAAACAAGGAACACCCTGCTCTGAGTACTAGATAACAAGGAACACCCTGCTCTGAGTACTAGAAAACAAGGAACACCCTGCTTGGAGTAATAGTTTAACAAAGTCTGAGCAATGGAGATACATCCTTTGTTTAGCAAAGTAATGCAGTCCCCATATTTCTCAATGGAGACTGCTGTCTTTACCTATTTATGAAACTTTTCTGAGCTTGACCCCCAATAGCTAACACCAACATCAGATGATGTGAGTGATTGTAACCTAAAGTCTACAGCATCTCCTGTGAGAGGTATCTGGATTAGCTCTCCGGCAGCCTGGAGTGTGTAATCGCTGCACATGTCCAGTACAAAACCTCCGTCACAGCAGCGATAAGCAGTCCCGTCAATGTATCTATTATCAATGTGAATAGCAAAAATGGATATTAATTAACTGGACAAAATTGTGGAACTTAATAAAAAGGCCTCTACATTTCTTCACTCCTATGCCGCTATTGTGTTTCCCTGGATTCAGTCCTCCAGACCAGAATATAAAGAGCTTTAGGACTATAGGGTCGGGTTTGTCATGAGTTTGAAATAAGATCTTTTCGCAGACTGATTAATGCAGAATTCCCCAGTGAGACATAAAAAGTGTTAAACCCTTTCACTGGGTTGGCATACAGCAGTATAATAGGCTGGCGAAGTTTATAACATTAGTTGGCAGGATGTGACGCTAGCTAGTTCTAACCAAGCATAAAATCGCTTTAATGCGACCGTGTGCACCATAAAGCAGTAAAAGGCTATTTTATGTTCTTTTATTGTTTAAACTGTGCAAAGCTTCAACAGATGACAACAAAACCCGTAATCACCTTCAGTTTACTCCAATGATTTTACTTATCAAATGCACTTATGGAAAACATGCATTAACTAGAAATATCTTCTGCTAAATTTTAAATTGCTAATCATTAAACATGAATATGTCTTGTCCCTGGAGCATTTATCCGGTCAGTGTGAATCTCTCCATGGCAATCTGTAACTATGTATGTATATCTGTCTGTCTGTCTATCTAATATCTATCTATCTATCTATCTACCTATCTATCTATCTATCTATCTATCTATCTATCTATCTATCTATCTATCTATCTATCTATCTATCTATCTAATAGCTATCTGTTGAATATCTATCTCTATATATCTAATATCTATCTATCTATCTATCTATCTATCTAATATCTATCTATCTATCTATCTATCTATCTATCTAATATCATCTGTTGAATATCTATCTCTATCTATCTATCTATCTATCTATCTATCTATCTATCTATCTATCTATCTATCTAATATCTATCTATCTAATTATCTATCTAATAGCTATCTGTTGAATATCTATCTATCTATCTATCTATCTATCTATCTATCTATCTTTCTATCTCTCTATCTATCTCTCTATCTATCTATCTATCTATCTCTCTGTCTATCTAATATCTATCTATCTATCTATCTATCTATCTATCTATCTATTAATGCATGATCTGACACCTTCTTATGCCTCCCTGGATAATGTGATTGTGTTCATTGCAATGGAGTAATGTTATGTGACCCTGCGCCATCCTTTTTATTAGAGATGTGCGGGTTCGGTTTTAGTCAATTCTTTTCGCCTAAATTATAGCAAGTTCGGATTAGTTCAGATTTCTCTTAGTGGCTATACAAAACATATGACAACTGGATAGCCAATATGATGACGTTTTTGCGATATGAACATATGCGAGTAAAACCGAACTGCACATTTCTACTTTTTATATATGTATAGATAGATATACAGTAGGTATAAAGGGCCTGATTCACAGATGGATGTTATCTGCACACAGCGCCAATGTTTACATAGTTCAGCGATTATTTGCTACTGCACATGCACAAAACGTTTAGAGAAACCCCTACGACGCATGCGTTACAGCGAGTGCACGCCATTCATATCTACTCTCCCGGTACCCAATTTTTCGGGTAAAGTCCTGCACCCCCAAAATACCGACGCCTATGTTATTCCCGACGTCGGAACGCCGGACCGATCGTCCTCTCTGCCGGGTAAGTATACACGTAGCTCGGGGATGGGGGGTTAGGTTTAGGGACCCCCTGGGGGACTTAAGCTAGCCACACACTAGACCAACTAACATCCAACCAGCCAACTTGTTGATTGGTTTGAATGAAAATCTGGTAACATATGGGAGTAAATGATGATCAGCAATTTGCTCCTAAATGCCAGAAAACAGATGAAAATGATCGACAGACAAATTTGTTAAATGTTTAATCTAAACTATTTGTTCAAACAACAGTTTTGGTCCATTTTCCAGCATTTGGGAGCAAATTGCTGATGGTATTCTTTACCAGATTTTCATTCCAACCAATCAACTAGTTGGCTGGTTGGATGTAAGTTGGTCTAGTGTGTGGCCAGCTTAAGTGTTAGGCACCCCCCCTGATTCCGTATGCACTACATCGTGTAGTGTGCGCTCCCGTGGGGTTGTCAGCCGCATCACCTGATCTTTTGTAAATGCAAGAAGATCAGGGGATGCTGCTGACGAACCCATGCAGCGCTGTGTGTCGGGGGCCGGCATATCAGGCGGTCGGGCACCGGATCGCCCAGTGTGTACGGACCGTCGGCACTGGGGTCGTATCGCCGGATACCTAGCTTCAGACTAACATTTCTTTTAAACAAATAAATCATAACCTTTTGACATGCAGGTTGCTCAGGATTAACTGATACATACTTTCGGGCACTAAATATAATTAAAGCAGCTGTCCTGTAAAAGAAGTGGTTATGTTTTAATTTTTTCACTGCTGCATGCTGTAAGTAGTATGTTGCTATTGTCCCATTTTGTTTCTTCATACTGCTATTAATGATTGACTGCCATGGCAACTACAATCACATGACAAGTGAGTAGGGAGGCTTTGAATGCCCCTCCATATCTTTCTTCCCCTTCTGACAGCGCATGACATGCTGAGAGCCTGTGGCTGTGTCTAGCAGACATATTTGTTTTCCCTCCAGACACATTTTGAAAAGAATATAATGATTTGTAGTAGGATCATACTTACCGACATTCTCACTGAGGGGGCTCCCAGGTCGATGCAGCAGAGAGGCGGCTTAAGTGAGCTCTGCAGGGGCGTGCTGGCGCGATTGCGGCCCCGACCCCCGGTGTATAATGCCGATATTACCAGCATTGTAAAGCAGAGGGCGGAGCTATGATGACACGATTCAGCACGAATCACGTCATCAACCCCCTTCCCCGGACCAATCACATTCGCCCGCTAAGTGGGTGCGGTGAGGGTGGGCACAGTGTCCAGCAGCCATTCCGTGAGTAAGTAAAATTACTATAGGTTGTATGCAGGGGCATATTAATAGAGGGGGGAGGCCATGTGCAGTCTCTGACCGGGGCCCCCATCTCTCTACCCGGCGGTGCACTGAGCGTAGCAGTAGACTCAGGACACTAGCCTGTGCCAGAGTCCACTGCGCAGGTCACTGGGGAAATGGCCCGGCAGCCATTTTCCTGGTGATTTCCCTACTGCGCATGCCACGGCAGACATTTTACAAGCGATCTGTACAGCGTTGCTACCGCCAGGGCAGGACTTCGGAAAGAGGTAAGTATTGAATTAATGGGTGCAGGGTAAGTGGTGTGGGCCCCCCTGGACCCAGGGGCCCATGTGCACCGCACACCCTACACCCGTTATAGGTATGCTCCTGCTTGTATGTAAGAGTTCTCACATAGGCAAAGTTCATTAAGGATGGACTCAGATAAATGTGGTCAATGGAGATCAGCCTGTCTAAAGCCAGTGCAAGTACACACTGAGGCGCCTGCATTTAGCTTGCAAGGTGCCTTGAACCCTTCAGCCAGAAAAGCTGCTGCAGAATAGTCAGGACGCTCTGGGCATGCACCAGCACCATGCAGCCTAGAGCGCCATCTGGAGGCTCCAGGCAGTGCTCTTCCTCATGGTGCTAGTGGTCCCACCCCCTCATTGTGATGTCACAGGGAAGGACACTTGGGTCCGTAATTTGAGAGATGGCATGATGTAAATGGTATGCAATCGGGAAGACGGCGGACCTAATCCCGACAGCCGGTTTCCGGACTGCTTAATCCCGGCGAGAGATACATGACAGGCGTCTAAGTCTAGACGCCTGTCATTTTACCGATGCTGGGAGACCGGCGACCGGCATCCCGATCGAAGTGATGCCGGGTGCCGGGCACGGACAGCCGCAGGGGGGGGGGGGGGATGGTTAGGTTTAGGGCTCCCGGGGGGACTTAGGGTTAGGCACCCCCCCCGGAGGCAAGGGGGAGGGATGGTTAGGGTTAGGCACCCCCGGGGGGGACTTAGGGTTAGACACCCCCCGAGGACAGGTTTAGGCAGCAGGGAAGGGGGGGTTAGGTTTAGGCACTTAGAGGGGGGATTAGGGTTAGGCACTGGGGGGGAAGGTTAGAGTTAGGCACCCCTAAGGGAAGGTTAGGGTTAGGGGGTAGAATAGGTTAGTGAATACTTATCTTTAGGACGATCAGGATTTTCATCCTTGTTGGCCTGCTGTGCTGCTGTCGGGATTTAAACCGCTGGCCAGGGATCTGGCGGTAAAGCATACCGATTCCAATGTAAATATATAGTATATATGTATGTGCACAGACAGTACACTGGGCCCGGGGTGTACAGGATGTTAAGCGAGTTGCGCAGTTGAGGTGCTGGTGGTGGTTAGTCCAAACGAGGTACAGCTTTACCAGGTCTGAGGTTCATTTGACCAGGCAGAACAACAAGGTGGCCTTAAGACACAGGGATGAACAGGTACAAGCACAATGCTGTAGGAGCCGAGAGGCTTAGATTTGCACGTCCAGTCTCCTGGAACATGGAGAAGGAAAGCCACGCCAACATGTCGGAAATCAGGCCTCCTGCTGAGCCGCGGCGGGTCCTATAAGATGGATATGAGGCAGCGCACAGTGTTCCTCTTCCAACAGTGGCACAAGGTGGAAAATCGTCCTGCTCCACCGCTGCTGAGACATACGCACCTTGTGTACGGCTCTGAATACATTATTTATCCATGTTCTGCAGAGCCCCACTGACTCCAATATACACTGTTCTGCCCCACAACTTAGGTGAAGGACCCTACAAATAGTCACATCCTGTAATGCCTGAGATACATATAAAGACAGTTCTCAGTTAAAGTTCCATGGTAATAGCTTAACCAAAACTATTTCTTCATGTCATGTTCTCATTTCAGCTTGGAAAAAGCCATTTAGAATTCCCAGCGCAGACACACAAACTAATAAAAACGATGGATTTAATGAACTCACATAAAGGCATTAAAATGTAAATTCTATAGAAGCCAAGTTACCTGCTCGCTAGTTTTAATATAACACGATTCCGCTGCTTTTGTGCTATTATTTGAAGATGAAAGTCCTCGCTATGTTTGTGGTGGAATATAGACACTTGTGTCTTCTAGGCACGAAAAAAAAAAGAAAAAAATATTCCAGAGAGGAACTTTTTATTTTCTATTGATTATACTATAACTTTGATGTTAAAATTGGATTACTCTGATTTTTGCACAGTCATAGAACCTACAGCCTTAGGCCCATTCAGTAAAAAGCCCTAAAAAAAAAATCTTTCTGAAGCAAACCAATAAAAAAGTCGTTAATATTAATCTTGTTGCAAAGTAAATTCACCTTGGGGACCACCTGGAAACTCAGTCTGTATACCTGCGTTCAGCTACCAATCAAATATTACATACAGTATTCAGCTAGAAGAACTCAGAGCTATGCCAAGGCAATAACCTTACAGAGATATCTTTCACAAGAGAATCATTTCACATTGAAGTACTTGCTCTTTTTACGGCTGAAAAACAATTATATTTGTAGTTAGACAACAGAATAGTTCAGAAATTAAATGTATCTGTTTAATTTTCCAAACTTTATTGGTAAAGACAGCTAGAACCTTGATGCTTTATTGAGCTAGAGGGTCTGGTATGGGATTCCAAACCCGACAGGGTTAGAATACCGACACCTGCAGGTAAGTGTTCTAACCCTACCCCTAACCTAACCCCGCCCCCCCTTGAAGCCTAAACCTTACCCTGCCACCAACAGCCTAATCCTTACTCCTCCCCCTCCCCTTAACTCCAATACTTAACGTCAGATTCTGACTGGTGGCGGGATTCCTGCGCTGGCATCCCTACTGCCGATAAATGAACTACATCCCGAGCTAAATTACTAAGGGTCCTGCCTAATTGACTTGGATGCTATATTTAGGGCATACTTGCCGACTTTTTCTCTGCCCTCCCCGGGAGAAACCTGGGGAGAGGCAGCAGTCAGTCAGTGATGGGGGCGGGGCCGGACCAATCACGTCATTAGGTCAGGCCCCCTTGCGTCAAAACGCCCGCAAATTGCGCATATTTTAAAAGGGGCAGACCAAATGACACACTTATACTAGAATTGCGTCATTAAGCCCTGCCCCCTAACGACAGACCGTGGATCTCAGGTAAGTTTCTCCCCATGCGGGAGAAGTACATACACTGCCGAGAGTGCGGGGGGAAGGTTACCCGAAAAAGCAGGAGCCTCCCGCCACTTTTGGGAGTGTAGGCATGTATGATCTAGGGACATTACTAGGCGCGTGCGAACGGCGTCTCAGCCCAGGTGCGAGGACTAGAGGGCAGCAGTGTCATTGTCCAGGTGGCTCCTGTATTTGGCTTGCAGGGTGCCTGCAACGACATCTTGCAGCTTAAAGAGCTACCCAAGAGCTGCCCTGCGCATCCATAGGAGTCTGCAGTGGTCAGCTTCCAGGTCTCCAGGATCCGCCCCCTCTTCTGTGATATCATGGTGTTACATGTGCTGGGGTAGAGGGTGGCTATCTGGCTATATTATTTGTCATCATTGCTGCAATTTACACGGGGCTGATGCGCCGCTGAATGTACGCCTGTTCGCAGAACATACAGATGAGTTCTCATACACTTGGGACCTGATTCAGACCTGCTCGCTAAGCTGTAGCGCTCGTCGCCCGTCTGCACATGCGTATAATTTGCAGTGCGCGTGCGCAAGCCAGTCTTAGCGATGGGAAATCGTGCGCTCGCAGTACACAGACTTCCTGCTACTTTGAGTGACAGATAGCACCGTTTGAGGGTGGTAACAGGGGAAGGTGCTTGTGAACGGGGGAGTGGATGTGCGAACGGAGGCGTTTCTGAGCGTTCAAACTGAGTTTTGTGGGTGTGCATAATTAGCAAAGTAGCGTCACTGAACACTTCACTTGGTTGTTTTTTAGCCTGAACTGCTCGCAGTGCTTACGGGAGGGTAGAGTCAACCACAAGCGCTGCGATCGCTTCCGATGGTCTTCGATGTACCTATGATTTAAGACACTTCCTGGTGATGACGTGCGTTAATGGGCGTGTAAAGTCACGCTAATGGGGCGTCTACATTGACAAAGTGATCGCACGCCAAGACATAGTGGGAGTACTTATGCCTTACAGAGCGAGCGGCTGCCTTGACATCACTTTGCAAAATTTAAATACGCTGGGGAAAATGTGAGAGTTTAGCAGTAAACTCTCACACTGTTACATTGGTCGAGTTGTAATGGAAAACATCTGGATGAGAGTTTAAATTGTGAGAGTTTTTTAATTTCGAAAAACATACGAGTTTGCAAAAACTCTCACATTTTCTAACTCTCACCCTATTACATTTTGACCTTAGGGCTCGATTCAGACCAGCTCGCTAGATGCTTTTGCACGCTGTAAAAGTATGCAAATCTGCGATTGCACGGCAAGGCATTCCATATTCAATATGGGGTGAAAAGTCCGACTTCGGACTTTTCACCCTCGTTGCCGTTTTTTACTGGGATAAAGTATCGGACACGTGCCTGCTTATCCCAGTATTCAATTAGGATCCGGCGAAAAACGTGACCCAGCGGAAAGGTAAGTATCGCAAAGTCCTGGGAATTTTCGGGAAATCATCCTGCCCCCCCAAAAGATGGTCTGACATGGGGGATCTCTATGGGTCCCCCCGATTTTGCCTGCTGAATGTAGTCAGGGTTTTTAAATAGCCGCGGCAGGTGTATAAATGCGGCTTTGCTAAAGTGGTGAAGAATAGCAATTAGGTTTTTTTTGGGGGGAAACATAACTATGCCCATCAAATTTGGGGTACATGAAAATGGGTGCAAGCATATTTTTAAGTCCCTAAAGTTATTTTTTAAAATTCTTCAAAAATGCACCTGCCGCTACCACCCGCATTCTAGAAAACACCTGACGCATACTTGGGGATCCCCCGTGAATCAATTGCACTACTTTAAAACTTTGGCCCTGATTCAGACCCACTCGCGAGCGGCTGTCCGCTCGCAAGTGGGTCGATGTTCTGCACAGAGCATGCGCACGACGGAGGGAGCTCCGTCGTGCGCATGCGCCAGACGCGACGAGCGAAGGAAAGTCCTTCGCTCGTTGTGTCTGATCAAAGGGGGCGTGCTGTCGATGGTGATTGACAGCACGCCCCCTTTGGTGGGCGTGCCGGGGGCGTGCCTCCCTGACGGGGGCGTTCCCACGGGAACGCCTCCCGTCAGAAGCCAGCCCACTGACATCACTAGTGATGTCAGTGGGAGTGATTTTGGCTCTGATAGAGCCAAAATCACTCCGGAGCTTGCGGTTGAAAACCTCAACCGCAGGCTCCGGCTCGCAGTTTCGATGGTCGCGATGGTCGAGACCATCGCGGCCATCAAACTGCACACTCGTATAGGCTGTGGGTGGTGACCATTTTTTGGGTGGGTGGTGGTGGGTGGTGACCATTTTTTAGGAGGGCGGCCCTCATTCAGAGCGTGCGCTCTGCTCAGAGCGTACGGCTCTGAATGAGGGCCTTTGTTCCCCAATAATTTTTTTTTCGCCCCCACAATTAAAGTACATTTTTTGGGGGTCCTGAGGATTTTGAAAAAATTTTTGGGCACAGATTACTTTTAGGGGATCCTCCCAGGGCTGCAGGCTATTTTTTATAAGCCTGCACCCTTAAACCCCAATTCTGCACTTTTTTTCGCCATGTATTACATGGAGAAAAGTTATCCCCATTTTTTAACAAAGACTTGTTGCACTGTTGAATAGTTTTTTAAATTGAATATGGGAATAATTGAAATAGGCGAAAATTACGTTAACAGCGATAAATTATCGCCGATAACGGACTTTTCGCCTCTAATTGAATATGGCCCTGTGTCTTGGCATTTGATCACGGTGTGTAGAGACGCCCACCAGCCTGTTTTAAGACGCCCACTTTCCCACGTCATCTCCAGGATGTGTATGCAACCGTCGGTAACATTGAGTAACATCGGAAGCGAACGCAGCCCTTGTGGTTGACCATACCCTACCGCAAGCACTGCGAGTGCTTCAGTGTAAATCCCCTGTCACCACCCATAAACGGCTTGTCCTGGCACTCATTCTAGCGAGCTATGTGCAGCGAGCGAACGCTTCCCGATCGTATAGACTAGATCGCGCACTGCGATGCATATGCATGTGCAGATTGCAAACATCGGCAGGCTGCGTGCGAACGCAGCCTAGCGAGCGGGTCTGAATCGGGCCCTTAGTGTCTATACAGCATATGGTGACTAGTAGTGTACTGTACTTTTCTTTAAATTTAGACTTGCGGAAAGTCGCCCATTGTACTTATATGACGCTAGGCTGCCACATTAACCGCACAGGAGGCCAAATGTAATAGGGTGAATTTAGAAAATGTGAGAGTTTTCACACACTGTTTAAACTCGACCGATGTGATAGTGTCACTGCTAAACTCTCACATTTACTAACCTCTCCCCCTATTACATTTGGCCCAGGAATTGGTACAAAGTCACGGATGAAGCACAAAGGAACTTGACGTGTAGAAAAGCCGAGGCCGCTTGCATCGGAGCAGGGGCATTTTAAGAGAGGAGGGGGCCAGTGTGCAGACTCAGGGCGGGCCCCTTCCTCTCTCCGGGGGTTCCACGGTGCACTGAGTGCAGCAGATTCTGGCTTAGTGCCAGAATCTACTGCACATGCACGGCCTCCGGGGAAATGGCGCACGTTTTCCCGGGGACCAGCATACTGCGCATTTTCCCAGTGATTTTTGCTGCTCTGCAGAACGCTATCTGTCTTTGGAGCTTGAGGTGCTCTCCCTTCCGATGCATGGCTTAGGATGTTTCTACCTTACTGGGGTCAGCGGTAACCACCTAACCAGGTGGGCCTCACGTCGCGTCATTGGAGTGGGTGGTGGGTATCTTGGGCGTGGTAATGGGCTGGCTGCTCGCCTCCCATTTAGAAGATCGATGTGAGTATGCAGTCGGTGATCTTGCATTGTGGGGCCGTTCTTTCTGCGCCACCATACTTTGTCTGTCTTTCTTTATTCTTCTGTTAGTTAGTTCAGTTATATATTAATTAGTTTCATTAGTTTAATAAATAAATAAAGCTGACTTTCCTTTCCCCTTATACAAGTCTCTGTGTCGTTATTTCATTATAATTATGATTATGGTTGATGGTTTACCCTGCACTGTTAGGAGGGAACACTCATCAGGCGATGGGGAGTTTAATGGCCAAGATGCGCAATTTCACCACTGCTCGTGTGCACGTTGGGAAAATTCCCTTGATGTAGCCACACGGAGCTGCTTGTGACTCAGAATCTGGCCTAGTATGAGTAGATGCTGCCATATTGTTTTCCAGGCTGAGCTAAACTGAAACACCATGGGGTACAATAGTGCCACCTAGCTGCCAGGGCATAAATTGGCTTTCAAACATATATTGCTTTACTGCATAGGCTGTTTATGATGTATTAATGGCCAAACAATCCATTTGATGTTCTAGTTTGATTCGCAGCCTAAACTTTACATCTCGGCTCCGTATTGCTCGGCGAAGACAGGAAAAGTCAAATATTCCTCAGAAAATTGCACTGTTGGGTTCTCACAGAAAGTAACAGATGGTCTCTAATTGCAGAGGCAGTATGCGACGGACCAGATTCTTAATCCTCTTGTCTCACTCGGATGAAGAACTAGGCTAGATAATCTGCCAATGCTCTGAGAACATGGAAAATAAAAACAGAATTGATCTGTTCTTATGGCCAGGAAGCGCTTAGTAGCGTGTGCCTTTTGTGCACTGGAGCTTATTAGCCAAATAACCAGCTGTGTTTCCCTACATCAGAGATAATGTAGCTACCCATCTGCCGTGGAACTACAAGAAACAACAAGCCCTACCATTCAGGCTCAACATTAGAGTCACAAGGCGTCTAGTTTTGTCCTAAGTTTAACTGAACTTACACACATGCACAGATATACGGACTCACATATATATAAATATATATATATATATACCTACAAACATATATAGCTATACATACTGGTGTATAGATGTACATATACTGCATATACATACATACTTGTATATATATGTATGTGTATATAGCATTTTCACAGTTTGATAATGTATGCAAACCTCCCAACTGTCCCGCTTCCAGCGGGACAGTCCCGTTTTTCCGGGACTGTCCCGCTGTCTTGCCCGTGGGCCGCAGTGTCCCGCGGTGGGGGAGAAGTTGGGAGAGCACAAACCGCTGCTCTGCATGGCAGAGCATCTATTCTCTTCTGTACGGAGAGCCTTGGGGCTGCCCAGCATCTCGGAGAGTGCTGGGCACGCCCCCAAGGTGACGAAGATGGGGGAAGCAGCGAGGCTCCGCCCCATTTTCCTTTGGCTCCACCCCTTTTCCGGAAGCCATGCCCCCTTTTCGGCGCACGCCCTGTCCCTCTTTCCCATTTGTAAATGTTGGGAGGTTTTGATGTATGATATGTTAACATACCTATTAGTGTTTTAACACTCTATGGGGAATGTGTCCCGCTAGGCGCGCTGCGTATGTGCGAGGCCTTGTAAAAACACAAGATCCCACAAGAGCCAAGAGAGGGGGAAACATGGGAAGAGGTGGCGGGAAACTGGTAAGTAAGATAAGACATAGCTCCGTCCTCAGATAGCGCTATGTGTTAGGGGCCACACGTCTCAGTTCTCCAGCTAGGACGGCATCTTATTTTCACAAGCTGAAGACACCACTGAAGAAAATCTCGTATTTAATAAATTTTTTGTGGTAATGACGAAAACGCCCAAAAAAGGGGTTATCACCGCTTGATAAATGTAGCCTCATGTGACCTACCATATGGATATATCTGGATTTATCTGGAACAACACCTTGTAGTGTAGAGCAAAGCTATTTCCATGACAACAGGATATATTAGTCTGTGACAAAAAATAAAGACAAACGGCTAGGTGACACGTACGGAATCTAGAAAATAATTTTATGTAGTATGAGCCTTAGGGCCGTATTCAATTTGAGGTGAAAAATCCGTTTCCGCGTGTTTTTGGCGGAAACTTTTTGCCGATGATGTCATTTTCACCTGTTTTGGTTTTACCCCGTATTCAATTTGAAAAACTTTCCGCCTAGGTGGAAAGTCAATGCAATGTAATAGGCAAAAAAGTTTTGCCTATGAATAGCAGGCGGAAAAAAGTGCAGAATTGGGGTTTTGGGGTGCAACGTTGCGGGAACCCCCGTGCAGCCTTCAGACAGTCCACCAAAGATAAACTGTGTCAACAATTTTTTTTAAAAAACCACTTAAGGACACCCCAAAAAATTACTTTGAAAGAGGGGGCGAAAAAAAAAAGTTGGGGTACAAAATTAAAAACTACCGAACTTGACTCTGGGGAGGGTCCCCAAGTATGCCCCAAGTGTTTTTTTCATTGCAGGTGATTGCGGCAAGTGGATTTTTCACGATTTTCTCAACTTCACTTTAGCAACTTTAAAATATGCTGACCCCCATTTCCAAGTACCCCAAATTTGCTGGGATAAGTTATTTTCTGGAAAAAATACTCCTGAATACTATTCTGCATCACGAATAGAAAAACGCTATTTAGCAGCTATTGAGCCCGTTTAAAAACACCAAATACCTTCAGCAAGCCAAATCGGGGGGTACCATATCTAACCCCCATGTCAGAGCATCTTTTGGGGGGTGTCAGGCTGATTTCCCCAAAACTGACACTACTTTGTGCCTGTTGAAGTTCCCGTTTTCACCTACTTTCAAATTGAATACAGGGTAAAGCGTGCGCGCGATACTTTTTCCGCCTGCAAAACAGGCGAAGTAGGCGGAAAGTCTGGGCCACGAAAAAGTATTGCGGCTCGGCTCAAATTGAATATGGCTCTTAAAGTTATTTCTAACCTATCTACTTGTGACCTAGAGATTTCACATGTATGTTTTAATTCACCTTGAAATAAATTAATCAGAACTCTCAGAACCTTTCCGAATTGCTGCGACAGAATTAGACAGGAAGCCAGGACCGCTGTTAGCTTTTACTGCTGCGACCGTGGTGCACTTTGCAAAATGAATAACCCTTGGCGTTGCCGAGTAGCCGATGAGTTAGATTGTTGTTTTTCAACCTTAACGCAGGACAAAATGGAATAATAATGATTGGAAATTCTCTTTATTAGGGGTATGAAAATATAGCAATTTACTGCAAGCACTGTACTTGTTACTTATAGCCAAGCACCCAGCTTGTTCTAAGTTTGGTGGGGAAAACTTTTCCCACCAAACGTGTCTGTCGGAGCAACGTTGCAATAACAACGCTGAAAGAAATCTTTAAAAGGTCAAACTCGGCCACCTTTCCCCAGATGTTTTTGTGGTCTAGCTCAGATTTAAAATGATGAGTAACTTTGAGTAATTGATTAGGGTCAAAATAAGTGTCACTTGTGGAGAAATAATGGGTCAGTCACTTCATTTCAGCCTCTTAGTCTAATCCCGCCATGGCTGACTGCCTTCCTATTTATGATAAATGTCAAGTGGCTGCAGAAGTGTCTATGGAATCTGCTGTTCTTACATCGGCCATGTTGGCTCCCTGAGCAATTCACTTGATTGACTGTAGCAATACAGCCGTAAAGAAACTTGATGAGTATTTGTGGTTATTTTTATTATTACTATAAAACGAAAAACGGTCCTCTTAAATGCAGGCACAGAAAAAGACAAATCACAGGTGCACAACTCCAGATTACTCATTATATATAAATACAGTTTGCAATAAAATTTTGCAATAAATAATTAGAGGTTTTTAGCATAATTATGGCCAAGGTGATGGGCCTACCCACAATATCCAGGTAACCTCTGTAGGGTAGGTCCCTAACATACTAGGGGTCAATTCCAGAGCGCAGGACACCCCCAAACCAGCTCAGCTGAGCCACCCCAGGGCATCGCTCTAATGAGAAGGGTGAAGTGTAAAGTAAGATAGGTAAGAGCAACTTTGGCTGCAAATATAGGATGGAAAAGTGAAAATACAAATATAATAAACAAACAGTAAAAGTGTTAAAATGTGCAAAAAAGGAAAACTGTGTTATAATGCGATGCCCTGAAGCAGACCAACCAAAGAAATCCAGGGGACCCACGCCCCAAAAATCAACCCAAAGTTGCACTACGGTATATAAATTGTAGGATTTACACCCTCTTAAATGGGTGTGCTTTATTTGAGGAGACAGCCCAGCAAACCTATTATAAAAAATATATTTTATGAGCTTTGCATTAAATTTTTTCGGGTTATTTATTACGCTGCTTTTGTGCAGTATGCTAAACAGTACAAATGTCCCAATACGCCAAATATAATACCTCACTCGTCCTCATCAAGTTACGGTGTTGAATTATTATGCACATTGGTAAACTAGCAGGATGTATACAAACAGCCTTTTATCTATAGACACTCTGGAACTCATTCAGACCTGGTCGCAAGCGCAGAGCGCTTGCAACCGGGTCGATATTTAGGCCCTGCGCAAGCGCAGCGGCCGCACTGCGCACACGCAAGCCCCGGAGCAAGAGAGAAACTCTCTTGCTCCGGAGCTCACTACAAAAGGGCCGGCAGTCGATGTTGATCGACAGCTCGGCCCATTTTGTAGGCGTGGCCGGGGGGGGGGGTGGCTTCGCAAACATCTCCCCCTTTATATCTTGTAACTTTAGGCGAGAACTGGTATCGACATCTAAGGGGACTGCTGTGCTGCTGCGGGGACTTTAGCAGATATGTGATGCGTTAATCCACTAAAAAGCCGCAGAGGATATTTCCTTTCTGGCTGTATAGATGGAACTTGCCACTTGATGAGATACTACCATTTAGGACCCTAACATGTAGGATATTTTATTTATTTATTTATTTATTACCAGTAATTTATATAGCGCACACATATTCCGCAGCGCTTTACAGAGAATATTTGGCAATTCACATCAGTCCCTGCCCCAGTGGAGCTTACACTCTATATTCCCTATCACACACACACACATATACACACTAGGGGTAATTTTGTTAGGAGCCAATTAACCTACCAGTATATTTTTGGATGGATATGGATATGTTTGGACATCCAAACATTATGTCGGCTAATCTCAACTTTAACAACTCAGGTCAAGTCTTTGATACCACTTTCGCTGAATTGCAGAAAGACGCTCATTGCTAGTAGGGGGTGATCTCAGTACCAATACTTTCAGCAAAACTAGATAGATCGGGCTCTACTTTAAGTACGATTCTCACCCTTGATGCACGTTCTAAACAGACATTTTTCCTAACGCCTGGTCAGATTATGCTAGAACTGCATTGGATTTATTGAGGGGGTCTTGGAAATTGTACGAAACATTGCTCATAATCTCTCAATTTAAGAAACAATTAAACAACTGACCTCCCAATTAAGGGAATATTTAGAAATCATAATGAAATATGCCATATTTTGAAAAAAAAAATAGCTGATGCTTCCATTAGACAATCCTAATTCCAGATCACAGCAAATCGGGCAAATCCATCGTTTATTTTAAGTAAATTTCTGAAGGTCAAGTGTGAAATCCAATTGTTGATAATAACTTAATAAGTCGTACTTTCCCACCAAAACAAATCAAAGGTTTAAATAAAAACACACCTTAATAGGTTAAACCTATGCATGTGATCTACCTCCTGGTTTCAGCCACACCAGGCCATCCGAGCCTTCTGTTAATCTAAGTAAAAACGCTGCTTAATGTCTGTCCCATCAACATAAATATACACATGTCAAATTGCATGTAAAACACATCTACAAAACACCAGTGGGTATAAGGCCTAAGGATGTGTCATTATTTTTTTTTTAATTGTTTGTTCAGTATTTTCACTGTACATTACTATTCATGTCTGCAACGATTCTTATGAGGGAGTTAAAAACAGACTTGTAAATGCTTCTGGTAGAAATGCAGCTAATTACCTTACTAATTAGCTGATTAGTGCATTGTGATCTTTCTTTCTTTGTTTACCTTATTTTCGTACTGTACGCCTCAGCTCGTAGCCTTTGTTTGTCCAGGCTGCAGACCTGCGTCACCCTGAGTCTGCAAACAGCGTCTAAAAATACTGGACAATAGCGGCTGCAGAGGATTAGACTTAGCAGCCTGGGTAGAAGACCCTCCAACATGACCCGTTTCACATAGTACAAAATACTCTGCAGTAATATATGAACCTCGAAGTTTGGGAGCAATTTCCTGCCTTAAAGTACTTAAAAAAATAAAATAAAAACATTATTCAGTCAATTGATTATTAGTTCAGTTATTCAGAACAGAGGGCCTGATTCAGAGCCGGACGCTCTGACAAGAATGCTCGCTCTGAATCAGGGCCCTCCTACTAAAATTGGAGCGGCCTCCTGGCCGCTCGCATAGCTGTTGGTGACCACCCACACCTTATGCGAGTGGCCAAAAAGATGGTCGTGATGGTCAAGACCATCACGACCATCGGGCTTGCGACGAGACCCTGCGGTAGGGTCTCGCTGCCGCAAGCCCAGGAGTGGGCGTGCTGTCACTCACCATCGACAGCACGCCCCCTTTGGTGAGAGACCCATAGCGACGGCTTGGCCGTTGTTATTCGGGTCTCGCGCATGACAGAGCTCCCTCCGTCGTGCGCATGCGCACTAGGGCACCATCGACCCGCTTGCGAGCGATCAGCGCTCGCGAGCGGGTCTGAATCAGGCCCAGAGTCCTGCAATAAGAAACAGGGCCATAGCTGGGGTAGTGCGACCAGTGCCGTGGCACAGGGCACCACAAGGCAGGGGGTGCTGTTTGGGCCTCTCAAATTTCAGTTTATTATCATTCTCACTTGTAGCTTCCTCGTATTTCATCCCCAACATCTCCTGGCCTCCCCTATATCTGCCCAGGGCGTTCCCCTTTTTTTTGGGTGCATTATGTCCCTTCGAAAAATTAGGGGGCGCCAATGCACTTTCTGGCACAGGGCACCAAAAAGTCTAGTTAAGGCTCTGATAAGAAATGAATAGAAATCTATGGAGTATATCATTTTGTACCTTGCAGACGGGGCATGATTATCTAATCTCTCGGAATGTTGGCGGACTCCTGAATTCCGTAAACCTCTTGCGAACTCCGAAGACAGTAAACCAGAAAACTGGCGGAATTTGCAGCGTATCGCGTGACAGTATCGCATGATAGTAGCCCCACACCCTGCTGCAGAATGCCACAAATGGCGGCACTGTACGGCGAGGGGCGGGGCCATTATGACACGATTCAAGGCACCAGACCTTTCACTCCTCGTCTTCCATCATTTCCCAAGTAAAATGTCAGCGAGTATGGGAAGAGGTCTCCAATAATTTTGCAACAATTACAATTTTAGAGATAAGCAATACATGTTTGTAGCTGCTCAATCACTTCAATAATATCACTCAGGGGATACATGTATTGCTGTTCTGAGAGGCATAGATGGGACCAGCGTCTGAAGGGCAAGCTGGTTAATGTAGTGCCATTAGGAGGACTTAAGGCGGGTATCCATTTGTCGAGTAAAATTAGCGATTTAATGATAACAATATCGTTATCGTTCAATCGCTCATAATCGTGCTCAAATGTTGGAAACGACCAGCGATGCGCGCTCCCGCTGGTCGTTTCCGTCATCAATCATCACCTGAACATGACGGTCAATCTGCCGATAACGACAGACTGACCATGTTCGGGGATGATGGAGGGTGCCTACACTGAACGACATATCATATCATTCAATACAATGTTGTAATCGTACTGTAGTTTTGCCAGTGGATACACACCTTTAGGGGTGACTCCAAGGTAAGCTGGCTCTCAATTCAGGTATATTTGTATGTGACATTATCACGTGGCCTTATATTGGGCAATTATATAACCCAAATTGGATACATTTGTCAGTTTTGGGGATGAGTTTGGGGTGCAGAGCCCCCCAGGGTTAGTGTGGCTGGGCTGCTCTGGGGTGGTACACTTTAACACTTTATTTAGCACTTTAATACCTTCAAATTATATATTTTTTCTCTTGGTATATATATATATATATATTATTTTTTTTTTTTTCTTAGAATTTTAATTACACCTTTCTCCAATGTATCACCTATTAACACATAGTTTTTGCTTTATTCTTATTAACACTTACTAACACTTTAGTCTTTCACTGGTGTGCTTCCCTGGGGTGGCTGGCCTTCGCTGGCTTTTTGGGGTTCTGCACCCCAGACTTTGACCAAGTATTAGGGACCTCCAGTATCAGAGAAGCCGTGACGCGGCCTGGAGGCTTAGCCATATTTTTGCAAATATATGCTACTGAGATTTCTGAATTATCTACCACCAAGTAGTTTTTCAAATCTTATTGCTGATTTCATTCTGAGTGCTGGGGGATACCCTTTAGAAATAACACAGCACATTTATCTGTGCTAATAAGAGAGTAAAGGAATGTTTATGTGGAAATTCACTATAACTTTGAAAGACATTATGGGTGCAATTCAGTGCGATGCTTAATAACCCCGGGATGGAGCTCATGGAGCTATTCAATTTAGTGCGCTGTTTGGTCTGACTAAAGGATTTCTTCTCACACCCATCTTCTCCGACTAAAGTGCTGGCCGCGAGGCTGTTTTCTGGCTTAGCGCGGCGCTAACAGCCTCGCCACCGGCACTTTAGTTGGAGAATGCCGGTTCTCATGACCAAACACCCAGGTTAAGTCGCGATAACCAGCATTCTCCAATTTAACTGCTTCCTGGGGCTATTCAGCATCGCACTGAATTGAATCGCCCCCTTATATCGGTGGTATTATTTCACAAAGACTCCTCACCTGTGTCCCTCATCTACAGTACTTCCTGCTTATTGTTTTATTCGTATGTTCTAGCTTTTAGCTCTTGGTTTGAATACCTGCTGCTGTGTTACTACAGACAGGTGTCTCATTCCTTGAATCAATGTATGGTTTTAAGTTATTACTGAGATTGTGAGTAATGTGTGGCCCTTTTGAGAGGTAGAGGAGCTCGTGAAGAGCGTCATAATGTCCATAACTGAATTAACAAATGTAGTTGGTCTACAATGGTCATTTGTATGACAGTAATAAAAAAAAATTCTAAGATCCATGGAAACCAATGGGCAATTGGAGAGCAGAATGCTACAAAAGACGGCTAAGGCAATCCTCAGTGCTCTTTTAGAAATGGTAGCCAGCTTCTGATTGGATAGCTGTGTCACTGTTTCACATACTAACAGAAATGGTAGCCAACGTCTGGTTGGATAGAAGCAGCATTGCTTCACACAATAACAGATATGGTAGCCGGCATCTGATTGGATAGCTGCAGCATTCATTTACACAATAACGGAAATAGTAGCCAGAGTCTGATTGGATAGCTGCTGCACTCCTCCATACACTAATAAAAATGACAGCCAGCTATTGATTGGATAAATGGAGCACTCCTTCATACACCGAGCACATAATAATGATTGGCTTATTTGACAAACCATCAGCTAGTAAATAAATATACCCGTAAAGGCTTAAATGTGAGATATTTATGTTACCAGTGAAAGAAAATCAACATGCCAACAAAGGCAATAAATTCCACCCCATCTGTAGCGACAATAGCTAATGGCTGAATACATGTTTGGACATTTTGGCTGAGTTTCTTTCATTCGGTTAATATATACTGGAGAGAAAACCCACAGCAGCCAATTAGTAACACGTTTCTAGTTGGTTTTTTTTTTATAGCAAAATGAATGCAAATATATTAGGGCTGTAGCAATGTTTTTGTACAGAACATTTCCATAAATGTCCGTCCCTGCTCGCAGTTTCGTAATGTAACCTAATGATTTCTTGAGAGATTATTCTCTTAGAGAAGGAGCCGGATTTTTGTTTTAGTCTCAAACCTTAAGAGGATCAGCTAACTGTGTGTAAATATTTCATTTTTCCTTTTAAAAGAAGATCATGCTGAATCTTCAATCTTGCTAAAAATACTGGAGCTTATACTGTACAGTATATTGTAGAGCTCAACGTGATTCATCAAGCAAGCCAGGGTTGTCCAAAGGGAGGGAGACACATTGCTTACAAAGTGAGTGCTTTGGTAAAATAGCAACATATTCTGTAACAATATAAGTTTTTATAATCATATTTAAGCTCTGTAGGAAAGATGCATTAACCAGAAAGGGGTCTATTTACTAAGCAGTGTTAGGAGAATTGAAAAGTGATAAGGTGCCAGCCAATCAGCTCCTAACTGCCATCTCACAGGCTGTGTTTGAAAAATGACAGTTGAGAGCTGATTGGCTGGCACCTTATCACTTTTCACTTTTCACTTCTTCTAGCACTGCTTAGTAAATAGACCCCAAAGTGTCAAAATCCACATGTGTTAAAGTCCTCATTGTATTTGTAAATATGAATTGTACTGAGATACAGGCACTGATTCGGATGCGAAGTGGCTGCGTTTTGCGTGATGCCACGGAAGCCGATTTACTGCCTAAACGCTATTTGCGTATGTACAAAAAGAATCATTTGACTCAAAATCTGTCCCACAGTATACATAGAACACATATAATATGCCCACAAGTATATACTGTAGCATGAATCCTGGCCATGTATAGTCTACAAATGGTGGTAAATAATCACCATAAGGTTTTAAATGGAATGTCTCTGCACTGCCATCTGCAGGTCAAAATTGGCACTGCAGTTTTCTTTTAAGTTTCATTACAAGTGGCTGTGCTTTTCAGGTCCATACAATATGTATCTGTCAGCCCTCCAATTGTTGCTTCAGTACAGGTAAATTTGAATAAAAGGAGCAAACGGCACTGGTACCAGTGCAAGACGGCAGGTCTTAGGTGCATTGTTACTTTTCCACACATTTTGGCCTGGTAAACTCCTCTAAACATATTTAATCAAATCAGGAATATTAATATTAACATCATTTAATAAACCCAAGAAAATGTGTTTGCTCTCTAATAGCAGTTTTCGTCAAGTAAAAGTGATCTAGCGGACATGGGGTTAAATAGCTCAGATGTAAACTGAAAAACTTACATTGCAGTGACGTGTAAATGAGGAGACTTACCCTGGAGTTCACCACTTCTAAGGACATATTCTGGGGCATTGCACTCGGTACTAAAAGAGAAAGGACTGTGCGTGAGATTCCACTTGTATGTCAATTTATACAAATTACCTTCTGCATACAAATAAGTACTCCCTTGGGACTAAAAATGAAAGAACACATATTAACATAAGGAGTAATTTAAAGGACATGTTCAGTCACTTACTAACATTTATTCACCAGTTCACCTCCCACAACTAGTAGAATGCACAATGTGTTTTGGGGCACAAGCTAGTTCTAGGGTACTCATCCTGTATACGCTGCAGAGGTAAGTATCTTACGGGTATATTTACTAAAGTGTGGGTTTTTAGAGGTGGAGATGTTGCCCATAGCAACCAGATTCTAGAATCTGATTGGTTGCTATGGTCAACATCTCCAGTGTTCCTTTTCTCAGCTCTGTACGATTAACATCTACGTATTTATCAAAGCTGTCTTGAATACTTCAGATGTGGTGTTTTGCATTTTAAAAGCGCAGTTCCTCATCAAGTATTATTTAGAATACTTAATAACTGTAGTTCCGCTAGTTAGAGACAGGGGGAGCTGGTGAGTAAAAAGTAATGCGCAAATTGCAATATATATTTACAAATGGGCTGAGATGATAGAATTTAGACACCATCTAGACAAGACTACAAAAGAAAGTTCTGATATTGCACTGATCAATCAGTAACAACTACTGATCACAGACTCTGCAAGCAACATTTTATTTCCCGTAATGCAACACAGACATTTTACAATATAAATCAACAACAACAAAAAAAAGAAGATTACAATGTGGAATTTTTTATTTTTTTTTAATTAATGCAAAGAGGTTGCTCACCTTCAGATGATTTTTATCTACTTTGTTGCACGCGCCATAATTAAACTTTTACTATAAACGTTCAACAATTTTAATTTTCATTCAAATTTAGCTCATCTCTACTAAGGAATAGACAGGCCTAATATTGGTTCATCCCTCAAAATGGTAAAACCTCCTGTTTATATAAATTTGTCATAATTCACTGTGCGTCGTGGCTGAGACATTCCTAGACATGTAGCGTATCTTATTTTTCTTAAAATTTTGTTGCGATGCAGCGGTAAGTCGCTCGATGTGTAGCAGAGACGCCAGGCTGCGACTTTACTTAGGCAGGAATTGGTATACACACATACAGTGGAACTTGGCACAAGGAAAAGCCACGGCCGCTCATATCAGAGTCCTGTTTACACAGATTCAGATTCAGTCGCACACAGATGTACAAATGCAGCAAGTCTCAGTGGTAAGAGAATATATACCTATGGGCCTAATTCAGACCCGTTCGCTATCTGCGTACGCTCGCTGGATGTGTATGCAAATTTGTCAAATGGACGCCACGGGAAGCGATTGCTCGCCAAGGGATAAGCACGCCTACCATGTCTTAGCGAGCAACCACTTTATGCGTACGCCCAATCGCACAGGCAGGGCCGCCCACCAGCCCCACGTCATCTCCAGGAAATGTATTAAAACATTGTTACATCGAGCACCATTGGATGTGAACGCAGTGCTTGAGGTAGCTTTACCCTACCGCAAGCATTGCGAGGAAATCAGTGTAAAATAATGGCAAGTGACGTGTACTATGACGCTGCCTGTTAATTATGCACGCCTCTAAAACGGCGTTGAAACACTCTGACACGCCTGCGTTCGCATCTCCAATGTAGGTCAAAATAAAAAACAATCCCAGCAGAAATTAGCTACTGTTTGTCTATAGGAGTTAATGAGCCGCCCGGTTTGCTTCTTTTTAACTAAACGTAAAAGACATAGAACATGACATGGTGTCAAACAATCTAACGCGCACATTGTGTTCTGCATGTCACATGAGCTTCATGTCACATTAATACTTTTATCCCTTTTTTCTGAGGTGAGGATTGATTTATTTTCACGATTATTTTTCATGTTGCCAACATTGCGAAGTACAAAAGCAACGTAACGTCTATGGCGTACCGAGAGCACAAAATATGACAGGGCTGCAATTAAACCCAACTTCAACTTTGATCTTTTTGTGACAGCCTGATAAGCAATCACAATGTGCGCTCTGGCTGCTGTGACACACGTCAGTTAGTGCAAACACACCACTGCGGCTGAGAGGTAATAGTTTCTCTTTTTATTCCTACTTTACCGGCTGTAGACTACAAAGCAGCATTTCTAATCTCCAGGCGTAGAAAAGACTGTGGAAGATTTTTTTTTGCCTGTGAAATGAGCCCCTTTTTGAATGTTACCATGGGCGCCGAGAGGGAGGGGGGAGCGGGTACTAATTAATTTGCAGAACGATCCCTTCTCTCACAAATCTAGTAGATGAGTTTACTAGCGAATGCATAAAACATTTATATAGCGTGCACAGTTCCCGACTGTCTGTAATATCTGGGCAATAAAGATTTGTTTCTGAAAAAGTCCCTATTTTCCAATACTTGCCTATATTCTGTGTGCGACTGCGGTTATATATCGGAATGCGAAATGCTACGGTAGTGTTATGGTATTTCACATGCAGATATAACCGCAGTCGCACACAGAATATAGGCATGCCGCATATCGTTTTAATCACCAGAAGCTGCTTGTGCGTCCTATTTGCTTTGTGTATAAGATGCAGCATTTTAAGGGAAAAAGTTGTGCAAAATTACGCTCTGCACAGCGCTCATGCGTTATGCGTAACGTGACGTAGTGCACGGAGGATAGATGTATGTCAACACATCTGTATGGGCAATGTTCTGCTGGAAAAACTTGAGCCCTGGCATCCATGTGGATGTTACATAAAACCTACCTAACCTATGTTGCAAACCCACTAAACCAGGTGCACCCCTTCATGGCAACAGTACTCCCTGATGTCAGTGACCTCTTTCAGCAGGATAATGCGCCCTGCCACACTGCAATAATTGTTCAGGAATAATTGGAGGAACATGGTACATGGAACGGGATGCAGTTAGGATATCCCGACACTTACATCCGATAGGCCTATCATTAGCCCCACTACGGAATCCCGACACCCGGCATACCAAACGAAGGTATGCCGGGTGTCTTAGAGTCTAGCCACGGGTGGGGGGTGGGTTAAGTTTAGGGACACCTGGGGCGACTTAGGGTTAGGCACCCCCAGAAGGGTTAGGGTAGGGGAAGGGATGATTAGGCTTAGGTACCACTAGGGGGGATTAGGGTTAGACACCCCCTCGGGAGGGTTAGGTTTAGGGTGCGAGGAGGGGGGTTAGGTTTAGGCACTAATGGGCGTAGGTAAGGGGTAAGGCAATAGGGGGGGAGGTTATGGTTAGGCACCCTTAAGGGAGGGTTAGGGTTAGTGGGGGTGAGGGGAGGGTTAGGGTACTTACCTTCAGCTGTCAGGATTTCGACCCGTCATCTGCCGCTGTCGGTATTTGATCCGGCGGCTAATTATCCGCCAGCATTACATAAAGATTCCCATGGAACAAGGTGTGAACTCTCAATCCGATCGAGCATTTGTAGGATGTGTTGGAAAAATAAGCCTCAACCATGGAGGCCCCACTACAACATACAGGACTTAAAGGATCTGCTGCTAACGTCTTGGTGCCTGATGCCTCAGGACGCATTCAGAGGTCTTGTGGAGTCCATGCCTTGACGGATCAGCACTGTTTTTGCGGCACAAGGGGAACCCACACAATGTAAGGTGGGTGGTTTTAATGTTATGGCTGATCGGTGTATACAGACAAAGGACACTACACCTTTTTGTAATTTACTAAAACAGAGCACTGTGTTTATATCTAAACACTACAATAGTTATTCATTTAATATGCAAATTTCCATAGGAGCCATATCTGTTTATGAGGTGATCCTGTTTATGAGATGGTGAGAGAACGGTGTTTACTGAAACCTGCAGCACTGCCACTCAGATTGACACCTGTCTGACAGTTGAGAAACAGTTTTTACACTCTGAGGATTTCGGCGTTCACACTTTCTATGCTATGTGCTAATTAAATTCTTCTAAAAATAACTGTTATATGAATCTAATTTAATAAATGCATAAAAACTGGAATGCAACCACTTTCTACATTTTTACTTCAGCTGGGTACAATTTGAGCAATGATATAATTTTCACAGAAAAATGTTGTTTGATTCTGTTGTTTCAACTATGGGACACTTTCAATTAGATGGAACCTGGTTATTGGCTACAGAGAGGATAACTTTATTGGGGCAGAAAGAATTAGTGACCTTTGCAGGCACCATTGGGAGTAAGTTACTCTGGAACCATTCAGGTTCTGAGCATGTGGAGATGTTTCCCCATAACCTAGCAAGGAATCAGATTCTAGTTCTCATTTTATAGAATGTACTAGAGAAAGGATACCTAGAATTGGGTTGGTTACTATGGTAACATTTCCTCTTTAGAAGGCTTGATAATTCTCACTGAGTAACAGTTATGATCTTCTGCCGACATGGATCACTCTGCATTATAAAAGGCATCTGCCATTAGTCAATCAGTGCTGAATTAGTGAATCCTGGAACTGAATGTTGAGCAAGGGGTCGTGGAGCTTACAGGCTTCCTATTGGCCTGCAAATTTGAGATTACAATCTATGCCTGACACACAGATATGAAGGGGGTGAGTTAGGTGGACCTAGAGTAACTTATACTCATGTGTAAGGATGTTTGAAGTGTGAGGGGTCATGTAACATCTAGCCACACTGAGCTTTAAATCTAACAACAGCTCTGAGTAGTGATGCAATCCATAACTGTCCTGGAAGACTGTGGTGTTACACAATACACAGAATACATGATTGGCCCAGCGCTACCAAAAAAGGCAACCATAGGGAAATACCAGGGATTGCCTTGACAAAGAGTGGCATCCATCGAAATGCGTCAGTGGCATAGCAGGGCATTACATTCATATGGCAAAGACACGCTCTACCATATAACAACTCTCTATACTCCTCTGGTATTTCCCGGAACCCAGTGAAGATTCTTTAGTATTAATCTGATAGGTCATTGTCATCCCATATGGGAATTTGTGTCAGGACTGCGACTATTTCAGTAGTTAAAGATAGACTACTTTTGCCAAAGTTCCATTGTGGTCGTTGGAGGAGCTATCCTGCTTGCTGGCATGATTCTCATTTAGGGGATAGAGTGTTAAAGTGATCATCTGTTTCCCAGGTATCATCAGGTTGTGGGATTCCTAGATTGCTCATTATTTCAAACCTGATTCCATTTGGGTCACATGTTCTGAAACTTCCTATGGATCACAGACCTCTAGTATAAAGCCTGTTACTAACTGTGTCTCAGTGTCTGTGCAACGTTGCTTTCAGGTCTTTTCTTGGACTCCTGCCAGATCCCCGCTGTGCCTGTGGATTGCTGTGGACTTTGTTGTATTCCAGATGAACTTCTGATGTCAGACACCCACTGCACTACAGGGCCCAGCATTCCTATTGCCTAAGTATTGCTTATTGCTCCATCACTGCAGTTTCAGAATTTTGCTGCACGATTTTCTTTGCCTGTTGTCTTTCCGTTCCTGTGGATATTGAACTCATCCTTGTTACAGTTGTCAACTGCACCATTACAGTGTCATTTCTGCATCACGGGGCTCAACCCCATTCCGAACCCTAGTCACACTACAGGGCACAACCCTGCTACAATCTTCTCCGCATCACGGCGCTCAACCCCACTACAATCTTCTCTGCATCACAGGGCTCAACCCCGCTCCAAACCCTAGCCGCACTACTGGGCTCAACCCTGCTACAATCTTCTCTGTATCACGGGGCTCAACCCCGCTACGAACCCTTGCTACATTACAGGGCTCAACCCTGCTACAATCTTCTCCACATCACGGGGCTCAACCCCCCTCCGAACCCTAGCCGCACCACAGGGCTCAACCCTGCTATAGTTTTCTCCGCATCACGGGGCTCAACCCCCTCCGAACCCTAGCCGCACCACAGGGCTCAACCCTGCTATAGTTTTCTCCGCATCACGGGGCTCAACCCTGCTCCGTGCTCTAGCCACGTTGCAGGGCTCAACCCTGTTCTGGAATTTCATCGCCTTATAGGGTTTAACCCTGTTCCGTCTTCATTATACCACAAGGCTCAAGTTTGCTTCATCTCTCACTGCACCGCAGGTCTCGGCCCTGTCCCGGAACTATATTATTCTGCAGGGCTTGCTCTGCTCTGGATTTCCATTACTACAGGGTTCTATCCTGGCCAAGGTCCTCAAGGCCATCCTGAGGTGTTAGCATCATATTGGACTCTGGGTTCTCTACCACGTTAGTTCTTATATGTTAAAGACTGCTTATATATATTTGGGGATTCTCTCCTATACATATTATTGCATATATGAATCTTTGTGCTGTTTGAGACTTTATATGAGACCTTGCTGATTATAATTCTTTTGTGAATAAATTCTATTTTACTTTTATCCTGTGCTAGTGAGTTTCATGGAAAGGTCATTTCCTAAGACCACCCCAGTTTATTGTTCCTAGTAGGCCTGCCTCCCTCCAGGAGTCTCAAGTGTCAATTTGTTTTTAATGTTCATTTTTTACCAATACTGGTTAGAATATATATATATATATATATTGTTTATATAAATAAAAGGGTTATAGATGAGATATTTGTTTTCTTGACCCTTTGTTCACCTTCAAGAATACTCTAGAATACAACATCTACCTACACCAAGAGGCATCCTATAAGGGTCATTTGACGATACCGTGAATGACTTCCAATGCCTGATGGGAGAGCCAATCTGAATTTGGATGAACAAACAGAGAACTTCTGCCAGATGAATTAACCTAAGATCCTAAAAGCTTCACAAGTCTCAGTGCAATCTAGGGAGTAGATTTTATATAGAAAAGACCATCGGGTCTTACAAGATTGGATCAAGCCTAGGTGGGTATAATTAATATGTGTAAAGTTATTGTACTGTACCAGAAAAAGCCTTTTCTCTTATTTACATATAAGAAATTGGAAAAATTGTGTTATCCATCTTAGCCCATACAACCAATCGAAGACTGGTTAAAGGCAAGACAACTTAATGTAACTAGAAAAACGTACTTGTGGCTTCTTTAAAATAAAATGTAATCAATTTTGAGTTACGAATCCACAAACAAAGGAACATCTGCAAAATATCATTTACATTTTTTAAGGAAATATCACAAAATATTTTCTGTGTCGCATGTTGAGATCAGCCGGGTCAGATTAACGACTCAAACCAATAACTTGGGGGGGAGGGAATTCAATTGCTTTTTAGGAGCCCAACGGAAGCTATTCAATTACTTCTGCCATTGAGCCCATTATTTCTGCTCGCACTGTCCTGAGGTGGCGAGCAGAAATCTGTGAATAGTCGGCTTTTGGGTGCCCAAACATGGCACAGATAGTACTTTAGATAGGATTAGCCACTTTACACATCTAAACCCGATGCATTTGGGTGCGACGTGAGCGTTAAGTAATGGCTGACCACTTACTTGTGCCCGCCGGCATAAACAATTGAATATCGCCCTGTCACTGTAGGCAGGATATTGGGCATCTTACCATCAGAGAGGGTCATCAGCGTGTGGTCCTCGGTTGAGACCCCCGGTCCATAACGATTATATGCCAAGACTCTTATGCTGTATTCTGTAAACTTCCGCAGACCTTCTAATCTGTATAAAAGTCCATCGACTTCAATATTCTGTAAATAGAGGAAAAAAGGTTACCTGCTACTCATGTGGTATTATGTAATGGAACTAGGTAGTTTTGGCATCATGTGTAATCTTTATCTATACTTTATACTCAGGAAGCTGAGCCAGAATACACGTCAAGGCAAATTCCTATTGTAATATTATTTAAGTTTAATTTACTACAATATATTTAGTTTAATCCCAATATGGTCCAATTAAGGCCTGTTGAGATGCAGACGAAGTATGTTAACAATATACTTTTCATTTCCTGTGCATTTATTATTTTCCATTTGTTTCAATTTGTTGGCTTGTACACACCTTCCTGCCACTTTATCTGTCTTTCCTCTGTAGTTTCCAGGGATGTCTTTGTAGGAGGAAGGTAGAGGGTTTTTTTTTATTATATCTGTTAACCTGGGACTCCGCACAGATCTACAACTGCATCCAAGACTCGTCCCTCTCTGAGGGTCTCATTCAGACCCGCTCGCGAGCGCAGGACGCTCGCAAACGGGTCGATGGTACGCAAATGCGCATGCAAGCGACGGAGGGAGCTCCGTCGTGCGCATGCGCGAGACCCGGTGAGCGACGGGGTAGCTGTCGCTCGGGGTCTCGCACCAAAGGGGGCGTGCTGTCGATGGTGAGTGACAGCACGCCCCCTTTGGTGGGCGTGCCGGGGGCGTGGCTGCCAGACGGAGGTGTTCCCATGGGAACGCCTACGGTCTGGGTCCAGCCCCACTGACGTCACTAGTCAGTCAAAATCACTCCAGGGCTTGCGGCAGCGAGACCCTACCGCAGGGTCTCGTCGCAAGCCTGATGGTCGCGATGGTCTTGACCATCGCGACCATCATCATGGACGCTCGCATAAGCTGTGGGTGGTAACCCACAGCTATGCGAGCATCCAAGAGGCCGCTCCAAGTTTAGGTAGGAGGGCCCTGATTCAGAGCGAGCGCTCTGGTCAGAGCGTCCGGCTCTGAATCAGGCCCTGAATCCCAGAGCAACGGAAATAAACATGGCTGTCCGCTCACATTAAGAACTGGCAAAGACGCATTTATTAAAAGTTGCAAAAGGCAGCGTACAAACCAATCGAATAAATTCATATCACGGCAGCAACTCCGTTTGATAAATGTGTATAGAACTAAAAATATTTGAAACTGTAAATAACGTACCATATGTAAAATAAAAGTAACTGGAATATCTCATTAGAATTAACTTCCAAGATTCTCAGGCAACATTATAACTGTGAGTGTTTAAAGTAGGTTCTAATGTGATGACTGATAGAACGGAAATTGACAACTGTAGGTTCTAGGCTGTCAAATTCGATAGTAAAAAATGATTTGAGGAGGTCCTGGGAATGCCCCGTCTCTCTCCTGGGCGATTACCATATTGTACGGCTCAATGTTAATATTATATAACAGAGCATTTCGCTATTGGGATTCTTGAATTCAAGTTACACGCTACAGCAGTGATGTTTTGCGGTGTTGAGCTCTCCATCCCAAACAATACTCTCTACGCCTCTATTTGCAACGTTCCCCCGACTCGGACTTGATATTAGACGACTTTGATTTATGACTCTGTAGATGAAACTTAAGATACTTTAAAGTGGTTTATACAGAATATCAATGAGATGTTTTAAACCAGAGGAGGGGAAAACTACTTAAAATGCAGATTGCGTTCCTATTTCTTATTATTTAGTAGACTTGGAGCCAGAATCGCAGGACCTTTAAAATGTCCAATAAAAATCTAAATGGAATACAAAGGTCAATGCCTCTGACCTTACATGGAAAAAAAATGAAATTTGCCATTAAATTTGGCTATGTTTTAGTGTGGCTGTAATAACTTAACAGACTTCTTATTTTGTTTCATTAAAATGATTCCACTGACGACCCTTGTGATTAGAGGAAGAGATACTGTATTTCCTGAGTAAGAGTATCTAGGAGTATATTTTGTGTAGACTGCACACCTTTCCCCATTGGCCGTGTGATAATATTCCGCTCCTATTTTTCACACTTAGGGGCATATTCAATTTGGAGCAAAAAGTCCTTTGCCGGACTTTTTGCCGTCATCGCCGGTTTTGGGTGCGAAAAAGTATCGCGCTCGTCCCTGCTTATCCCCGTTTTCAATTTGGAATCGGCGAAAACAGGACCCAGCGAAACTGTAATCTGCGAAAAGTTTTGTCAGTTTTGGGGAAATCAGGCTGACACCCCCCAAAAGATGCTCTGACATGGGGGATCACTATGGGTACCCCCGAATAGCCCTGCTAAAGGTACAGTATGTGTGGTCTTTAAACAGTCTCAATAGGTGCTACATAGCGTCTTTGGTAAAGTGATGAAGAACAGCATTTAGCAAGTTTTTTTGGTAAGGTGTCCCATTAAATTTGCGGTATATGAAAACGGGTACAAGCATATTTTAAAGTTGCTAATATGAAGTTTTAAAAAACTTGAAAAATCCACCTGCCGCAACTACCTGCAATCCAAAAAACACCTGGGGGCATACTTGGGGACCCCCCTGAGTCTATTTCGCTAGTTTACAAGTTTGTCCCTCAAATTTGTTTTTTTTTTTCACCTCCAAAACGAAAGTACTTTTTTGGGGTGGCCTAAGGTACTTTTTTTTAAAAAATATGTTGACACAGATTACCTTTAGAGGACTGTCCAAGGGGTACAGGGTGGTTTTTGGAAGTCTGCACCCCAAAACCCCAATTCTGCACTTTTTCTCACCTCCTATTCAATGGGGATACTTTTTCGCCAGGTCTGTTGCATTGACTTTTCGCATCGGTGAAAAGTCGGCCAAATTGAATACGGGGATAAGAGGAATCAGCAAAAATAACGTCATCAGCAAAAAAAGTATCGCTGAAACAAACTTTTCACTCCAAATTGATTACGGCCTTTAATTTC
Source organism: Taudactylus pleione (assembly GCA_031769625.1). Taxonomy (NCBI): domain Eukaryota; kingdom Metazoa; phylum Chordata; class Amphibia; order Anura; family Myobatrachidae; genus Taudactylus; species Taudactylus pleione. Next base: position 1,916,067 of record JAUIMM010000561.1, on the reverse strand, counting down.
TAATATGGGATGAACATTATCATGCTGATGATAGGCCAAAGGATGTTTAAACCACAATTTTCTGGTACAAGCCTGTATTTCTGATTGCATAGAATAAATCAAAATTTACTAAACTGTGGCTGGGTTCAAACTGTGATTTTTGGATAGATTAATTATATATATATATATATATATATATATATATATATACATATATACTGCACACACATATATATATATATATATATATATATGTGTGTTTCAAATATATATTGTTAACATATAGTTAATGTCTTTTTATAGATACTGACACAATGCTAATCATGGTTGGAAATTAAGTTTGAAATTAATCAACCTCAGTTTTCTGTCCCTCTACGATTGATCTTTGTATAATCACAAATCGTAAATAAGTCACAGATTTATATATAGTTTGTATTTCCTGACAATGGCATGGTAACATCACCAAATCTTGACAAACATGACTGAATAAAGGCTTTTTCTTTCTAATAGTGTTTTGGACTCTGGACCTCATTCAGAGTTGGTCGTTGCGGCCGCACGGTCGTAAGGTAAAAGGGGCCGGATATGCAAATGAAGCGCTCGCAAGTTGCGTCGTTAAGATGGGATCGTTAGCTGGACGAGCGAGGGGAGGATGCGGCCCTAAGACTAAAAATACGCCCCCTTCTCGTTCCCATTACACGTCATCTCCGGGCATATAAGGATTAATCGAGACCATCGGGAACCATCGGAACTGGTCGTAGAGCTTAAGGCTGACCATACCCTGTCTTAAGCACTACGATCAAGTCAGTGTAAAAACCTCCCATGTCACATGTACCATGACACTACATAGTTAATTATGCACTCCCATAAAACGCTGTTTGCATAGTCAGGCACGCCTGCGTTCGGATCTCCACTCCCCCGTTCACAAGCACCTCCCCCTGTTACCACCCACAAACGCCTCATCCTGTCACTCAAACTAACGACCTGGCTGTGTTCAAGGAGAGAGCATTTCTGATCATAATAGCTAGTTTGCGCACGCGCATTGTGAATTTTACGCATGCGCAGTTTAGCGAACATCGGTGGCGGACAACCGTGCGGCCGCAACGACCGACTCTGAATGAGGTCCTCTATGTAGTCAATTCAATTAGATGCAGCTTAATCACGTCCGTGAGTAAGTGTGGCTGTATGCATACAAAAATCCACAAGTCCAGGGCGAGATCGGGCCGGCGGGGGGGCATGCTGTGAGGCCAACGTCGGCATTTCCACGCCATTACAACGCCAACTCGTACCCCTGGCGTTTAATTGAATTGACCCTTATGAGTCGTGGGACATTTACAAGGAAAAATGAAGAATGTACAAGTAAGAATCTGCGTTCAGAAGGTTTCCGCAGATTTCCAAGAGCAAGGAGGGGGGCAAGGGTAGACCCATAAGCAGCTTTAGGTGCGGAAGGTTGGCAGCTTGTTCCCCCTGTATATGTTTAGCTCAGACAAAAAGTAGAGCAAGACCCTAATTAAACAGTTGCTCAGTTCTTCCAATACACTTCCCCATAAAAAATATTGTTCATATATTTATCCATCATCACAGAACAAGTGCATTAGCTTCTGTTCTACCTCATTTCTTTCATAATGTTCACGCGTGTTTTAAAGACAAACCATACACCATGTAAGTTCATTTTCCTCTGATTACTTTTTTATGTCCTTTTAGAAATGTGACCTCCTAATTACTTTAGGCTCAATCCGACTAATGATGTAAGAAGTTACATATCAGTAATAATTGCTCTGACAGCGATGTCTGTCTGGTCTAGTAGGATCTCGATGGCTTGTTGTGCATACAGTTCATATTGTTTAACATCATTAAAGAAGATGATTTTATGGTGATCACAGTGCTCTAATCTAAATTTCACATAAAAAAGTATAAAATAAATAAAGGGAGTCATTACATAGGTCTTAAAAATGGTCATATGCCTTTCCAGTACGCAATTAGCCCATGTGTACGTATGCTTCAGGAATTTACGCTTAAATAATATAAACATGAGGTCTATTTGGGCAAAATGTTTGCACAAATTTCAAAAACATAATAATCATACCTACTCTCCCGGAACATCTGGGAGGCTGCTGAATTTTTTGGGGGAGTCCCCTGGACTCCTGCAAGAGTTGGAGACCATCCCACATCCTGCCCAGTTTCTAGTGAAATAGGCAGGAAGGAGCATAATGCCGCAAATCTGGATCTATGAGGAGGAAGGAGGCAATATGACATGATTCTATGTGAATCAACTCATTTTGGCCCCACCCCTGCTCATTGATATGAAGCACCTAGCCCCGCCCCCACTAGCGGTCTCTGCATCGCCCCACCGGGCAAGTGTGATACAAAACAGTTTGCCAAAAAAAAGAGGACAACTTAGTGCCTGATGCAAATATATATATATTTTTTTCCTATATGCATAGTTGAATACATCAATATAACACTTGGATTTCTTAGCTGCCATGATTATCAATGCACATGTGCACCAACCCTATCTCTGGTGCAAAAAAAAATGATCTGCAAACAGCCTACACACAACTATACATATTGTAGCTCACAATAGTGGTCACATGTCCAAACTGAGCCTTCTATACGTGCGGATACCTTATTACCATCCAGTTACACCACTTCAGCGGCAAGTAGAGATGCAACCAAATTGATTTCAACTCTGCATCAGCTCCTAAACCTCCTGCAGCTTGATACGTGGGATTTGTGACAATGGGTCCCTAGTTATATATTCCATAATAAATTATAGTCCCAAATATTCCATTACTCATGCAAACAAAAATACACATTTAGATACTGTATATAATTATAAAGATGGTATTGGAATTATATTTTTCGAAGCAATTGCACTATTTGTTACGATTTTATTATAATATCTGAGTATATTTTATTATATTTTCTATTTTGAATTTTCAAAATTGAGATTGATTGTAATTTTGTATATTCTGTGCAAAATTAATTTTTGTTGTTATGAATGCTCTAACAATATTAATAATTGTTTTTCAAAAAAATAAAGAAAGTAAATCGTGAGGTTAAAAAAAGAGGTGTTTTTAATGCACTGTTATTACAAATTTATACTTTTTTAACGTTGCTAATATAATTTGTTTTCAGCATAAGTTACGAAATGTGTATCTATGACCTTAAAGAACCGTAGAAACTAAAAATTTACCAAAACATTAAATTCATCTCTAATCTGCATTAAAAGTCTGTAGACGTCCTAAAGTGTAATGTTCATTCAAACATTCAAAAGTTTTATATATTTATGGAAATTCCAGTTATCAGATACAGTTGACAGGGACACATTATTTGGCACCAAATACACCTTACGCTGTGCCTAAGGGTTAGAGCAACTTAATCTACTTTTGCTTTTTTTTCAGACTAGTTTAGCACTTTTAAATGATTGATGTTACTTACCTGGGACTTCAACCTTTACACACAGTCACCGTCCCCGAGTGGTATTTATCTTTAACAACCAGAAGTGCCAGAAAAGATTATTTGAAATCACTCTAAGCTTGTAGAGATACCCAGCAGTAAAGATTTTTCGGATCAGCATGCTGAACACTAACCTGTTCTCTCCCTGAAATAGTCTCCGTACAAAGTACTCTGTAGCCTTGAACAGGGCCATTTGCATAGGCCGGGGGTTCCCATGAAATCAGGATCGAGGTAGGTGAGGTAGAAATAACTTGAAGATTCTCCACGGGTCCTGGGACTTGCACTGCAAGGAAAGAATTATGCAAAATATTTGAGGATGATTTTCTAAAAACTTACATTTTAGACTAGCTTAGTGGATCTGTGAGTGCAACACACAATCTGTTTCCAAGAGACAAAAAATAAAAAATACAAAATTAATAACGACTGAATGGTTTGAGAGCATATAGTTCCTGGTTAGTGGGAGTCCACAGAACATTTTCACCTGGGAAAAACATATGGGACTTGATGTATCAAGCAGTGAAAAAAAGTGGAGAAGTGGACCAATCAGCTACTACTGTACCTATCATTTTATAGACTGTAGTTAATACTGTAAATGGTACCTCAAAGCTGATTGGTTGCTATGGGCAACTTATCCACGAGTCGATGTCTCCCCTCTTTTCACTGCTAGATACATCAACCTTTTTATTTCTAGACTGGTGGATAGAGAACTGTCTGCACATCATTACTCAGAAAAAGGGGGAAAAAAATGGCTGGAATTTAACAGTAAGAAACAAAAATTGGAAAAAGTTGAAGAAAGTCAAGAATGTTGGCAAACGTGCAAACTATCTCGAACATGTGTAACACATATTTCAATGGCAAACACCGCAGTGTTGGGCGTTTGAATTAAAAATAAAATGTAAATACTTTTTTTATTATTTCAAAATATGCAAATCTAAAATCACATATTCGCATGAGTACCAACTGCAGGACGAACAAGTTCGTGGCCATGCAACTAGTGACATCCCATCGTATTTAATATCGGTTAAAAATTCTTCCAGCATCTCCAGTGACAAAAACCAAGTGTCAACCTACACTTTCAATACAATGTTATCGCCACTTTCATGGAAGAGCACATTTTTCACTTCCATTTTCAAAAATATTTCTAAGGTACAAAAAGACACACATAATAAATTTAGACTTGACATCACTCCCATGATTAATTGAAATCATAAATTAGGCTAATGTGAGTATTAAAGTAAAAAAGAAAAATACTGGAATAATGCAGACCAATAAATACCAAAATTTGTCATATTTAAAAACTTTTTTTTTTTTTTTTTTAAATCAAACCTTCCAAAAATATATATACTGTAAAAACACCCATCTACTTTTTTAACTTTACAAGTCCACTTTTCTCCAAAATGAACTGGAAACGTTCATGGTGTGGCATGAGTTAAATCATATTGCCTCAATGAATTTCACAAAAAGTCACCAAAAACCCACTCGGTTCACATATTTTACCTAAAGAAAAAAATAGCAGGGTCTGCATTTGTAACATACTATATGTTCAGCACCCCTGCCTCCCCCCCTTCCCCATGTCCCCCCGCATTTATCATTTAGGAATTTTGAAAAACAACTTCTAAGACAATGAATTAAATAAAAGTGAACATTTTTGCAGTTAATTGGATTTTCTGGCACATTCCAAAAAAAAAAAAAAACACAACATAACAATGCAAAATGGAAAGTCAGTCCCTGGAAGATTTATCAGCACCTGTGAGCAGATGATCTAACTACCCCATGTGTTTCTATGTCAAATTAATCATTTTAAAGTGCTGTTTTGTTGTATGCAAGTTACACATAGGCACGTGCTTATAGCATTATTTCCGTACTGTATACTGGATGAACTTTCTGAATGTGATTAACCTCGCCGCACTGTGAAGGGGTTCAATATAATGCTGAAGAATCATTCTCTAGAGCACTTTACTCTGTAATTCTTTTAGCTTTCTGTTGCTTTCAATATCTGAGTCTTCATGAGACCGGGAATGGAATTACAGCCTCTCCCCGTAAGATCTCGCCTGGCGAGTTGTATTGTAAATTACTAGGTGATCTCAGTTTCTTATTCTCAAGAATCATAGTTTATTATTAGAAAATGCAGGGTTTAACTGAACACCCACACGATTATTATATTATTATTCCGCTACAGAGCTAGATGACCTGATACACGTAAACCCATAATGACAGAATGCATTATGCCAGGGGTGGCCAATCAGTCAGAGGCAAAAAATATATGTAGTCAAGTTAAACAGCCGATATCATGAGCGCTAAAAACGGGGTGTGGCCTAGCTGTCACAAGGCCATGCCCCATTTTTGCGTGGACTCCTTTGGTATGACATTTGCAAGAGCATGACCTTGTGTAAAACCCCCGTAGTAGTGCCCCTTATGCAATGCCCCCAGTAGTAGTGCCCATTATGCAGTGCCCCCTTTTGTAGTGCCCATTATGCAGTGCTTCCTGTAGTAGTGCCCCATATACAATGCCCCCTGTAGTTGTGCCCCATATGCAGTGCCCCTGTAGTTGTGCCCCTTATACAGTGTCCCCTGTAGTTGTGCCCCATATGCAGTGCCCCCTGTAGTTGTGCCCCTTATGCAGTGTCCCCTGTAGTTGTGCCCCATAAAGTAGTTCCCCTTATGCAGTGCCCCCTGACTTCACGCTGGGCAATACACCCACTGTCACTCCTGCTGCCACTGACTGCGGGATCTAACTGGATCCAGTAGGCGTGCAGGCTCCTCACATCGCGGGTGACGTCATCCGTGCACTGCATCACTGGGAACGCTGGCCTGTGAAGTGATCAGAGGCTTCTTTAGCCTCTGATCACTTTAGAGGCCAGCGTACACAGTTGCAGTGGTGTATCAATAGCCCCCAAGCTACCCCGAGGTTAGCGGTGATTCTTGTTATGAGCCTCAGCACAACAAAGAAAGAGCCGCGGGTTGGCAACACTTGCATTATACCGTTGGCCCCTTCTCAGGTGAGTTATTTTTAGCGCACTAATAGAGCAAAATTTCAAATGTGTCTTTTTAATAATTTTCCTGTTTTTTTTCTATATTATGTATTATGGACGTGTTGTTGAAAATGGTCAGTTTTACTTACAACTAATCATTGATAGTCATATATTAAGACTAAGTGGCCTATTTTCATAAAATGATGTAGAAAGTGCAGATTCTGAATAGTTGTATGTTTCCACGTTATGTACTAATAGCCAAATGCAGGAGATTTGACATGGGAACTATGGCCTGACCCCTATGTACCGAACTCCAAAAAGCAAAGTGATGTTTGGCCCTGTTGGTTTACGCACTACTCAGATGGTGCAAACAGATTTATGCCTATGGAGGCATTTTTTGAAAGAGAGGGATCTTCTGATCCCTCTCCCGGAGCCTCTGTATGGCTCCACTAACACATGATCCGATGGGGTGGGGATGTACCTCGCAGGGACATTTAGTACACTAGTATATTTTTGTAACAAATGAAATAGTCACGATACAGACTAATAATAATCGCGGCACTGCCGTAATTATTGATGTAGTACATAGGCCCCTTAATGTAATCTAAGTACAATCTACTATGTAAAAGCGAAAATTTGTCCTTCTGTCTTTCTATACAAATCCACAGTTTACAAGCCAAGATCGTGAAATTTTACATACGAGCGTATTAAAACCCGGCGGAGGCAACTAAAAACATTTGAAATCGAAATTAATTACTGTTCATTTTTAATTAATTAAAAAACACAATTTTTGCATAGCATTCGCCCTCTACAGGTCAGGTACGGAATTAGAAAAGGATTTAGCTTATCTACTATTTTTTCTTTTCTATCTCTACTATCTACTATATACAGTAAAAGCGAAAATTTTTCCTTCAGTCCTTCTGTCTTTCTATACAAATCCACAGTTTACAAGCCAAGATCTCTCATGGTTCTATACCTAAAACACCAAAGAAGAATAAAAGCATTGTCCTGTTTGGTTTATTGTTAGATGCAGATTTGGACACCATTCTTCTTGGGCCATCTGCAAGGTCAATAAAAAAATATTAAAATGTTATTTTTGTTTAATTTCATAATTTGATTTTATAACAAGCATTTTGCTACATACTAAGGAATTATGGAATTTTATTCTGTAGCATATAATCTAAGTCTCTGAACATCATTTACTATGGCTCTCGTGTGGAGTTTACAGTACCTTTTAAATGCTGTATGAATTTATAACCACTACTGATACTAAGCCAGGCTTATTATGAGTCTGAATATGGTAAAAATTGATATCTGCATCCATGAGGAGAGATCCATCTGATTTAGAATCAGGCCCATAAAGATGGCAACTATACTGGGATGCAAAAACGCAGCTCGGCAGCACAAATTTTTATTAATACTTGCTCATGCATCTGCTTACACAACTAGATGGTGTCATCAGTGGCGACCAAACTGTTTTGTCTACCTCCTTGGTTACTGGACCGCACTATGGAACGCACATAGGCTACTTTTGGTTCATTCCTTTGTCAGCCCCTGAAGGGTAAAACTGATTGGATGAATTTTATACACCGTGGAGACCCTGAATGTCGGAAAAATCTGCACAAGGAACTGGAAGTAGTCGCTGTGCATTTCATAGTGCCATCCAGCAACCAGGAAGTACACAGTCATCCTGGTATCAGAACAACAGAAGCTCTTGGCCGTGTTTACACTGTACATCCGACAAATTTTGAATGCTTCTATCTCCGAAGTTTGCTTTACACCGTTACGGGTCCTACTTCCTTCGAAGACCTTAGGACTGTGGATGGAGAAGTTTATCACACTTTTCGTGAGGCCTGCCTAAGGAAAGGTTTGTTGGAGGATGATGTGTAAACAAACATTCTTAAAATCCTGAGCAACGCTGTGTACTCCAAATAGTAGTAACCATAAAAACTAATTACAATGATCAATTATACAGTATATAACATTGTACCATTTAAAATGTATTATGATGATAATGTGCATTTTAAAATATGTTTTATAATAACTGAACAAATGTAATGCATGCTGTAATTAAAGGTTATAGAGGTAAAATTGCAGTTATTGTGATAGTAAACTATAACATTTTGAAATATTCAATAAAGCTAACACTTGTTATTTTTATTCAAAATGATTTTAAATAGTATAATAAAAAGCATATTAATAAATTGCAGAATATGATTTTATTGGGATATATTTTTTTATACATTTTCATCTTATATGTGTCGTTTTTTATAAAACAATTAATACAAATTTTGTATTTACACCAGCAAAATGTAACTAAACACTTTCTAATGCATTTTTACAATCATTTCTAATGTGTGTCATGAGCCATCTACTAATGCTCTGGTAAAATACTGTTCTTTTGTGTAATTGTACATAATATATTTAGTGGGCAATCTTTAAGTGCATGGTACGAAAATGGGTGCCTTTAACTGGTAGACCTGACATGTCTCTTTATCAAGGTATAACAAAAGCAAAATGCTTCTATTAATAATCCCAGTGATTAGAAAGTTTTGCTCACACTTTATAAACAGACACGGGTACTTTGTTACGTCCAAACCTTATGACAAAGAGGATGATTATACAGTATATATATTTATATATATATATATATATAGAGAGAGAGAGAGAGAGAGAAAGAGAGAGAGAGAAATATATATGGTAATAGATATATAGATATACATATATGTAGATTATATTATCGATATAATAAACTAAAGTCTGTCCCATCTCCAACATGCATGTGGAGTGGTGGCTGACCCAACAGCCCTCACTGCAGCGAGCAGTGGTACAGACCTGGATGGAGGTTCACTCTGCACCAAGAAAGGGTAAGTAAACACAGAGGGGGTGAGACAGATTGAGAACAGGGTAGAGCGGAGCAGCGAGGACAGGAAGGGGCGGAGCAGCGAGGGCAGGAAGGGGCGGAACAGTGAGGGCACAAAGGGGCGGAGCAGCGAGGGCAGGAAGGGGCGGAGCAGCTGGCTGCCTGAGATGACATGTCATTGGCTGGAGCCGATTTACTAGTGTACACATTTCTACAAAGCTTTCATCATGTGTTATGAAGCATCCCCGGACTCTCCCCAGCCCAGCACGCAGCATCCTTGGAGAACACTGACCTTGTGATATTTTGGATATACATTTGTTTGCTAATTTATTTAGCTACAATAGACAGTTGCAGGAAAATAAGCACTGTATGCAATGTTTCATATTTCTAATGCTGGGCATACACTACCAGATAAAATGTCTGTCAGACCGACAGACTTTTATCTGGCAGCCTGTCAGCCGCAGAAGTCGCCGGCATACACTGTGAGAGAAATCTCACAGTGTATCAGCCCGGCATCTGCACTCTGCCCCCGGGGGCGGAGACATTTCCCTGTTCTTTCCGTAGGAAGGAACACAGGAAATGTCTGTCTGTCGGCTGCGCTGGGCATACACTGCCCGATGCGGCCGACAGTTTACCCGCTAAATATCGCATCGGACGGGCATGCTGGATAATCCAGCATGCCCGACCGAGCAATATTTAACCCTCGGTCGCCCCCCCACACGCTACAATTATCGCGGCGATCCGCCGATATCGGGCGGATCGTCCCGATAATTGTAGCGTGTATGGCCAGCATAAGAAACAGAACCGGATTATGATAATAAAAATAAGGACATGTGTGAATTCTCTTTAACCATTGCTTTCAAACAATCAATAAATATTAGTAATGTGCTGTATGCACTTCTCCTAAAAACAGTGCACAGAACAGCAAGATTCTGAGTTATATTTACTTACCTAACAATAGCAGATTAATCAGTATAAACTGAAGATTAGGTATAACACTAATATGCTTTTTTATATAACTGGAATTGTAAAAAAAGACAATTAAAATAATTGGATGCTGCGATATGTAAATTACAAGCAGTGCAATAAAAACAATCTATTATTTTACTAAATGTACTTACTGTGTGACAATGTCACTACACAGTAGGCTCCATTTATCAAGTCTACAGAAAACTTGGGTGCTACAGAAAGTGATTAATGTAGCTATTAAGATCTGTATGACTATTGTTAGAGGAAACCGCATTTGTCACTTGTGAACCCAACAAAATGACTGGAACCTCCACAGATAACACTGCAAATAGACCCAAGTATTATGATTAGCTTTTATTTATAAGGCACCACAATGGTTCCGCAGAGCCGTACATAGTGGAGGATTATAGCAACATTGCAGTCTTCAGACAGAATAGTTACATAAAGGAAACGACTTTACAGATATATAACTAAAATCAACAGATGACGTAATCATGTAATGACACGGAGGGTGAGAGGGCCCTGCTCGTTAAAGCATATTTTCTAGAGGGGCTGTAGCTGGACACAAAGGGAGCAAAGTTGGGCACTGTAGAGGCCAGAGATTTAGATTGAGGGGCCGTAGGCTTGGCTAATGAGATGAGTTTTGAGTGGCTATTTGATAACAAGGAGGCCAGGTGAATGTCAGATGGATCTTTGGAGGACATTCTGGAGGTACAGCAGAATGGGAGAAGTCCTGGAGTCAGACATGGGAGGAAGTGATCAGGAAGGTGGTGAGGCAGCAGTCATTATACGAGCGTGGAGGGTGGGAGGGAGAGTGAGTGGGAATTAGATAGGAGATTTTATAAAGGGGAGGAGTTGTTGAAGTCTTTGAAGGGGAGTGAGAGGTGTTTGAATTTTAGTTCTGAGAGGGACAGGAAGACAGTGGAGTGATTGGCAGACATAAGCAGCAGAGGTGGAGAGAAAAAAATGAGGCATGCAGCAGAATTAAGGTTAGACTTAAGGAGAGTAAGGCTGAAGATAGTCAGGCCACTGAGGGGGTAGATTACAATAATCAAGATGAGAAATGATAAAGGATATAGTGGCTTTCAGGATGGGAAAGGGACGGTTCCTGGGTATATTACGGAGATAAAAACAACAAAAGTGAGATTGTAACTGGATGTAGGGAGAGAACAAACTCAAAGATGACACCTAGGCATCGGAAATGGAGCTATTGCCAAAGGTGAGGCAGAGGGGGGAAAGAGAGGGAGTCTTGGACAGAGGAAAGATGATGATTTAAATTTAAGAGAGGTGGGACATCCAATAGGAGATGGTTGACAGGCAGCAAGTTATACGAGAGAGGACAGGAGGGGAGAGCTCAGGCGAAGAAAAATATTGTAGATGGGTGTCATCTGTACACACAAGATATTGAAGGTCAAAGGTGATTATGAGCTCGCCGTGGGCACTGGAAGGGATAAGAGACAGAGTCTTGGTGAACACAGACCAGAAGGGAGAAAGGAGGTGAGGTGGAGGCAAGCGTGGAGACAGAGAAGTAAAACTGGATCTGTAGGAGGGAACCATGAGAGAGCAGTCTAGCGGAGGCCAACAGAGTAGAGGAATTGAAAGAGGAGGCGTTTTTCATGGTTTTGAATGTCGGTGTCTGGTGGGATATTGTTGTAATGTTAGTAATGGGAATCTCATTAATATTGCTCATGCCAGACACCTCTAACGCATGAGGCATCTAGTGGGGCAAAAAACTTCTCGGGGTAAACAAATGTTCTGCCTATCACTATTCACTTTTGAAGAACAGTAAAATAGCAGCAATACCTGAGTACAGGTAACAACTGCAGTTTGAAATATCTGTGTGTCGAGATCACTGATTATACATGAAATGTATAGGAGCCTTTAATTATAAATGTATAGAAAGTAACCAAGAAAAGAAGAGTAATCCTTTTGCCAGAGACTGAGCCTAGCACATAAAGGATCTTTCGTCTCCTATAATATCTCGTGAAATATAGGAAGAAACTGATCTGATGATGACCTCGGGAAAAGATTCATGGATTAAAAGGAAATTCTACATCCTTGCTAATTAACTTGCTGATTGAAATGAATGCATATTTTACAGAGGCTATTAATTTACCAAACTCATAGTCTGTCCAGGCGACAGCAGAGCATTTATCTGAGGCTATACTTTCTCATTCCTTTCCCATCTGTGTGATATCAATTGTTTTTTTGTGTGAGGCCACTTTCCAAAGGGCCTATTTATTAGTAGTTGTGACTAATTTAAGGTAATGAAAACCGCAAGCACCTTTCATTCGTCCATGATTGGTGATGAGGCCGGTGCCTAGCAAAGTTGGCGTCAACTGCAGGATTACCGCAATGCAGCACCTGCCTGCTTCTCTTCACTATTTTTCTATACTTTTCAAGTGTGAATGACCTTTAGTTGACTGGATGACTGACAAACATGGATTGCGCATAATCAGTGGCATCAAGCCTACTATGTGCCCAGTTTGTGAGCCAGATAACTATAGGTCAAGAAAAGAACATTTAGGGGGCAATTCAATTAGCAGTGATGGCCATGGGTTATTCTGGCCATTTCCACGGCAACTTGGTGCCACCAATATCTCCGATGTTTCCTTGCACCCTATATAGTTGTAGCGTAATAAACGGCTATGTGAGAATGCTTTCCAACACTGCTGATTGGCAGGTTGATGCACCTTATGTCACGCCCCCAAGCCATCTAGACCAATCCCAATTCAGATGAGACCACATCTATGTCACAGTGAGTCTCTTTGGTGGCCAAATAATGGGAGTGTCAGTGAATGTAAGTGACCCTTAGCCTATGTCACAGCATATGGGATACTGACTATACACTTACCCCAGGGGACAGTCATAACATCTGGTGCAAAGGAAAATGGAGGTGTTTCTCACAGCAACAAAGAGAACCTGTCATGTAACTAGTTCAGATCTTGGCTCTTGCAATACTTTCTCATTACAGCCCGCGTGCGTCTGCTATCAGCCGAAAATACATTGATGACCCCCAAACTAACAAGCTCAATGCTAATAAATCAAACAAACCTTTTGCATTTTGGTATTTCCAGTCCCGAGCTGATAACCTTTTAAACGCGCTCTTTACAAGTTTGTCCTATTGATTTCAGCGGCAATCACTTTCTGTGCTAAATGCGACTCGAGCACAATTTACACAACCTCTGACTAACAGCAATGGTTTTACAGTCAATTGCACATTTTCTCATGTATGCTACGAGACAGAGAGAGAGACAGAGAGAGAGAGAGAGAGAGCGAGAGACAGAAACAGAGAGAGAGAGACAGAGAGAGAGAGACAAAGGGCCTGATTCAGAGCCGCTCGCTCTGAATCAGGGCAGGGCTTTTTTTTTATTGGAGCGGCCTCTCGGCCGCTCGCATAGCTGTGGGTTACCACCCACGGCTATAGCGAGTGGCCATGATGATGGGCGCGATGGTCAAGACCATCACGACCATCGGGCTTGCGACGAGACCCTTGTGGTAGGGTCTCGTTCATCGCAAGCCCCAGAGAGCTTTCGGCTCTAACAGAGCCAAAAGCACTCCCACTGACATCACTTGTGATGTCAGTGGGGCTGCCCCCAGACGGTAGGCATTCTCATGGGAACGCCTCCGCTTGGGCAGCCACCCCCCGGCCCGCCCACCAAAGGGGGCGAGCTGTCACTCCCTTTGGTGCGAGACCCGGAGCGACGGATTGCCCGTCGCTAGCCGGGTCTCGCGCATGCGCACGACGGAGCCGGCTCCGTCATGCGCATGCGCTGTGGGCCACCATCGACCCGGTTGCGAGCGCTCAGCGCTTGCGACCGGGTCTGAATCAGGCCCAGAGAGACAGAGAGAGAGAGAGAGACAGAGAGAGGGTTCAGGGGCTGATTCTAAATTGGCAGCAAACTGAGCAATGCAAAACGGAAAAAGCAACTTTGCACTGGGACAAACCATGTTGCACTGCAAGAGGGGGCAAATATATAATGTGCAGATAAATTTAAATCTGTGAGGGGCTTGTCCAGACTCAAATCTGAATTGCAGTGTAAAAATAAAGCTGTCCTGCATCTGTGGGCTAAATGCAAAAGCAACCAATATTTACCCCTCATGCAAAAACAATAACTGTATTTGCACCCCTTGTATTGCAACATGGTTTGTCCAGATACAAAGTTACTTGTTGTTTTTGCTTTCAGCTGCACATTCATTTCTCGTTTCTATTATCCTATGCATCAATGATAATCACTGTGTAGCACCCCCAGCATATAACCATGCTGCAGAAATACATCTAGCCCTGCTAGGACCTCAGCTTGGCCGGCGTCATGCGGAAAAGCACTGGACTGTGTAGATGAATTTAACTTCTAGTGACCATGAGCTCCGAGATGATGGGTTCTGGCTAGATTTAATGAATTGAATGACCCCTGGTTCTTACTGTTCTATTAAAGCACGATACTGATGGATAAACAGATATAGAAACAATCTGTACTGTTATTACGGTAGAATATAACAGGAAAGCAACAACGTTTAACCAATTCCAGTGAGGAAGCTGACTCGGCACATGTGAAACAGATATGGAGACTGCAATATATAGATATACAAAATATAATATATATATATATCTATATATATATATATATATACAAAATATTTTTAGGGGTGCACTCACCAGACTTCAAACAAGAGCTCAAAAAGACAGCTTTATTCCATAGAACGCTAATCCAATTAATGGATTAGCGTTCTATGGAATAAAGCTGTCTTTTTGAGCTCTTGTTTGAAGTCTGGTGAGTGCACCCCTAAAAATATTTTGTATATTGGTGGTTCTTTGGATCTATCTGGACCACAACTTGATGTTGCACCCCAGCACTTATTTCTCCAAAGAGAGTGCGGAATTGACAAAAAAGTATATATATATATCTGGTATGGACATAAAATAATTTAAGATTAGAGATGGAAAAGTGAGCTACAAAGCCACCACTATAAGATAAGTATTGTGTCCTAGTTATAGATCAGAAAAAAAAATATAGGGGTTATAGTATATAAGCTCTTAAGACACTGTGGGCAGTCAACACAAATCACTTGTATATGTCCTTTTGACAAAGTAATGCACCCAGACCTGGAGGTGCAGACATTTGTGTGGAGATATAGATGCAGCTTGCATACTTATTAGTTCTCAGCAGTGCAAGATATGGAGCAGTAACTTCCCTGCTGAAGGACTTGTTGCGAATCCATAGGTGATCGAAGTTTGCAAGCTGGAGTCACAATGTTGCCCATAACCATTTAGGGGATGATTCTAAAGTTGCATACACATGGTACGATCTGTACCACCAACGACTTGAAAAATATCTTTCAAATGGTGCGTACACACGGTACGATCAGTCGGCAATAACGATATTGCTGACTGATCTCCCTGCACCTTCCCGGTGTGCTGGATGATCGATATCGTGCATCCAGCACACCACTAACCCACCAATGATGGGCCAGCGACCCGCGATCAACGATCACAGGTCCATATGTAACCTGGGCGATACCGTCCATACGTGCATGGGCATCACTGGTCGTTTGAGGGTTGGAAGGCACAAAAAATGAACGATCTGAGCGATAACGATATGAACGATATTGTTATCATTCATATCGTTCATTTTTATCGTACCGTGTGTACGCACCAAAAGATGTCTTTCAAAGATGTCTTTCAGTGAGTCTTCCTGCCACATCTCTGAACAGGCAAAGTTGACAATATCGTGCAAGTTGGCCTGCATGTACGGATAATCATATATATCGTTATCGTTCATGCGGGAACGCACATCGTGGGTCGTTCACTGCATAAAAATTAACGATATATCGGTGAACATTATCGTTCGTATCGTTATTGGATATCGTACCGTGTGTATGTACCTCAAGTTAGCAACAAATAAAAAAATGCAGGTAACTTTTGCACCTGCAACAAACCATGCTGCCTTGGTGGCATATTTACCACAATCTGCATTTAAAATAACACCTTCTTTCTAAACCTATTGTGCTAATATCAAAGTAGACTAGAATTTAGAAAAAAAAGAGCAGTTCCTATTCTTCAAACCTATTTCCTGTAGGCTAAACACACCGACCGAAGCAATGTTTCTAGGATGTTACTAAAATGTTGCCAACTCTCCTCCCTTTAATTTATTGGGGTAATTAGCTGGGCAGAGTGTCAGAGGTGCAGTCAGTGGCGGATCCAGGGGGGGGGCGGGGGGCGATTGGAGCGATCGCCCCGCTAGCACAGTCCGCGTCATGCACTGAGCTGAGCAGGCTGTGTTCAGCCTGTGCTGTGATTGGAGCCTGTGTAATGCGCGGGGAGCACATTACACTGGCTCCGATCACGGCACAGGCTGAACCCAGCCTGCTCAGCTCAGTCCATGATCCGGGGGGGGGGGGGGGGTGTCAGTGACAGGCTGAGGAGGGAGAGAGCACAGCTGGCTCCCGCACCCTGCTGCAGGACTGACCGGAGAGTCAGTGTCTGTGCGCTACTGACACTGTGCAGGGAGACGTTACAGCCTCCATCCTACACCGCTGCTATACTGCCCCCTACACAGAGGGGAGGGGGGATGGCTCCTGCTGCCCTCGGGAAGCAGGGAAGCAGAAAGATGACTGGGGCAGTGAGGCAGGGAAATGGCTGGGGGAGTGGGGAGCAGGGAGACGGCTGCTTCTGCCCCTGCACAAAGGGGAGGATGGCTTCTGCTCTAGGACAGGACTGGAGGTTGCAGGGAGATGGCTGGGGGAGGACGGAGGGGGAGCAGGGAGATGGCTGCTGGTGTATTCACACATAGCGAATACATAAATATATACATTGTAATAATCAATGTGGCCACAAAAAACTGTAAAGGGGAGGCATAAGGACCAGAAAGGAGAGGTGCCAGTACAGGAAAGAGGAGTCATTAATCATTAAATCGTCCCCCCCTAATAGAACAGTCTAGATCCGCCCCTGGGTGCAGTGTTAGGTGCTTCAATCAGGGTCCACACATAGTATTTCAGATTATAAATAAAAGAAAAGTGCTTTACTGTCAGCATAAATCTGGAAACAAAAATAACAAATGCTTAGCCCCATTCGGGCACTGACTCACTTCTTCACCCCTGTCTAAACTTGGGCAGCTAGTCTGCAGATAAAGGGCTCAATTCAGACCCGCTCGCTAGTTGCGTATGTAAATTCGGCTAAGTGACGGCAAGGCAGGCGATCGCACGGCAAGGCATAAGCACGTCCACTAGGTCTCGCCATGCGTATGCAGACGCCCACCAGCCTGTCTTAAGATGCCCACTTGCACACTTCATCTCCAGGATGTGTATGCAACCATTGGTACCATCGGAAGTGAACGCAGCGCTTGTGGTTGACCATACCCTAACGCAAGTACTGCACTTCAGTGTCATATTCAGCCACGTGACGTGTACTATGATGCTGCATCTTAATTATGCACGCCTCTGAAACGGCGTTGAGATGCTCAGGCGCACCTGCGTTCACACCTCCACTCCCCCGTTTTCATAGACCAACAAACGGCTTCTCCTGTCACTCACTCGGCTGAGCAGTCTATGCACAGCGAGTGTACGCTTTCCGATCACCTGGACTGGTTCGTGCACGCGCACTGCGATGCGTACGCATGCGCAGAATGCAAAAATCGCCTGGCTGTGTGCGAAAGCTTCCTAGCGAGCGGGTGTGAATCGGGCCCAAAGTCCAAAATCTCTCTCAGCTTCCTGCAGAGTTTATCACAGGCTTTGGCCTGGTTTTCACACCAAGTTTATCTTGTGGTCCTCCATGCCTCCTGCAGGTATGGACACTGGCTTCCTTAGCCTGTACCTTAGCTGCTTTACGTTACACAGACTGAGAGGTATGTGGTCTTTCCTGCCTCCTACAGGTCTGGACTCAGGCCCCCTGGCCCCCAATGGCTTGGCTTAGCTTCACTGGGCTGCCACAGTCTCACTTAGTCTGTCTCCAATGGCAGCCTGTCTGGTCAGCCTTCTCATCAGCCCACACCTGGACTCTCTCCACAAGGCAGCCCCTAGGTGTGGCAAAACTTAGTTTAACTACCCTGTGTGGGTGGATCCCTCCAGCCCCACACAGAATCCATGGCTCACTATCGCCATCTCTGGTGATCCTGTCACAGTGGGTATGGACAGGGGCGCTGAGAGGGGGGGGAAGAGGTTAAAGATTACCTGGGCCCAGGCATGGCAGGGGGCCCGGGCCGCCCGCAGCACACCACCGTTTGTATTACAAGTTGTTTTTTTTTATTCCCCTTTACTGGCAGCGGCGGCAGTTCGGTGAAGGGAGGTCTCTGTCACCGCACTGTCTGTGTGTCAATGTGTCACACAGACAGTGTCACTTACTTGCAGGCTGCTGTGGACCCACCCTCCTCTTCTAGGTGTCCGGTTCCAGACCTCAAATTATAGATTGTTATCTAGACAGTCAATGACCTGGAGGAACAGAACCACCGATCAACATGGAGGCTTGGTTTCCTTCTATAGAAACTACTGTACATCAAGATTTTATTAATGGGTAGTCAAGTGTCTTAGGCGGCTGGCCACACCCCTTGAGCATGGGCCCCTACCACTGAATTTTCCCGGTGGGCCCTTCATGCCCCAGTCCGACACTGTATAGATGTGACCATATATCTTATTAAACAGCGTTATATTTTTTTGCCATCAAGTGATTGCTCCTGAGTCTTTAATCTCATGGCAAGATATTATTTATAAGGCGGCCGATAAAAAGCCATGTACTGTACCCCTATCTGTCTGCCGGATCAGGACAATACTTCTCCAGTGATTGAGTCACAGTTTGTATTAAGTTTCTTTCATTTTCAGAATTTAAAAGATAAGAAGCTCATTAACTTCTTGGCAGAATCTGTCGACTCCGGAGATAAATAGAGAAAGACAAATAGATTTCCACATTAAATTATGGAGCAGAAGTTTGAGAATGACTTCAATTAAGAATGAATCTAGCGTGCTGTAAAGCTCTAGAAATGAGATCTCTTGTCTTCGTTTTAATTGATAAATCCCATTTGATTATGTCGGCCTAAATGAACACGAAATGAAAAAAAAAACAAAAAACAAGGTTTACAGATGAGTTGGGATTGCTGAGTTATGTTTATAGAATTGCCAATAATCTACTTACTTTAAACTTTCATTTCACAATCAGAACCCATTGTGTATACTCTTTCAGCAGGAAAGACAAATGTAGCATTTTCACATTTCTAATTACCATGATTAATAAAATGCATATATGCAATACAGTATTTCCCTGTTTACTTGTGTTCAGAATGATTAGGGAGATGATTAATGACATACGTGTAACTCCAGTTTATTCTGTATTTGCTTCCAGGTCCCTATAAGTTTAGGAGAAAAATAAATACATTACCAATTTTCTTTAGTGTCCCATTGCCTGATTGGTCCATTGATCGGCTAAGCGGGAGTAACATTTATGTGATTAGTACTTCACGGCCTTTGCTGTGCCTATTGAAGTAGAAAGTCTTCTGTTTCAATCAGCGCTACAGATGTGTTTCCTTGTATCTTTGCCGCTGATGCAACAAATCCCGCCACGTATGCCACGAGTCGTGCGCCCATGACCGGGTAAAGGTGCTGCATTCGCACCCGTGATCCATAGGATTGCATGGTGTGAACGCTGCCACGGCACTTACGCAGTGCTACCAGCCGCAGGTTGCTATTCCAGGCAGCCTGCAACTCAGATGCAGAGTTCGTATGGCAGCAATTGTGTCTGTGACCTGGTAGATGACATCGGTCCCACACTCCTCTCTATGGCCCTGGTTTCTATGATGTAAGACTCATGAATAGGTGTGGCTTGCATTAATGGACATTTTCACTTTAGCAAATGCCCTTTATAAAATACATGGCTGGCCCCTAATGGGACTTACTTTTTTTTTTTTATCAAAGTCAAATTCCTCCCCGTCCCCCAGACTAGATGGGGAGAGACTCACAGAATACAGATATATGGAGGGAGAGAGTTGTTTTAAAAGGACAATTCACAAAGTACAAAGGACCATCACAAAGTACAAGGGACCATCACAAAGGACCATTAAAGGACTTTTAGGAATTGAATAATGTAATACTGCCAAATGAGTCATGTGACAAAGTGGGTATTGTCACTACAATGGGGTTGATTCAACTAGGGGAGATATGAGGGCAATGCCTGTGATGTGCAGTTGTAACTGTTCTGGTTTTGGATCTGAATTCATCTTCGTATTTTGGTTTTAGGTTTTGTAAAACCACCCTCACGTGTTTTGGTTTTGGATATGTATAAAAAAAAAACAGCTAAAATCATGTACTTTGGACCTGTGTACCTGCAATCAGAAACCTGAGTGGTTGTTTTTTTCAGGCTGCAAGGAGAGGCAAGCTCAGCTTTTGAAACGCTATAGGGGTAAATTTACTAGTGGTCGATTTGACTTTCGTTTTGAACTTCGATTTGGCTCACCTCAAACCGACTCAAATCGAAAGTTCAAATCCCTCTTCAAATCTCTTATTTACTAATATTCAATTTGAGAAGCATCCAAATGGCCATAATTATTAGTATTTTGGAATAGTCTGACCAGGAATTCTTGTTACAATTTTTTGTTTCATTTCTTTTCTCTTTAAACATTTTTCATCTTAATTAATTTGCTACATATGATATGGGACAGAATCCATTCAGATTGGTATTTGATGGAGTTTGTATGTTCTTTCCGTGACCATGGTGCTTTCTTCCCACGGTCCAAAAACATTAGATTTGGTTTCTAATTTAGAGTCGGACGTATCCCACCTACATACTTCTTTATGCTAATGCCAGCATCCGGCCTTGTATACTGTAAATCCGTGCACCAACCCGCGGAAGCCTAACCCCGCCATGCCTGCTCCAGTGCATGCTCAGTCGCCGCTTTCTTCCTTTGGCGCATGCACTTTATGCTGATATCCGCAAGATCCAACAACATTACCGCTTGCGCCAGGCCCCAAATTGCCCTCTGTGCTTGTGCTAGGGAAATGAGATTGGAAGTTCCGATCAGGGGCACAGAAAAGGGGGCTTGGGCTTGCAGGAGCCGTGTAAAAACGCTCACCAAGATGGCATGAACACAACCCCCCCTCAGAGCGCAAATTACCTGCAACACATTGCTACATTACAGGTAAATCCATGGGGCATGGCCACGCCCACATAACCCATTATCGGGGCCAACCTGGGCTCTCACCAGCCCTGGCTCCAATTGGGGAACGTCGAATAAATAAATAATGCATGATAATGCTTTTCACTTGTGGAGTATTAAAAAACTTCAATAAGATTTTAAATAATAAAAAATAAATCCCCCACAAAATATGATCAATCTGACACCTGTGATGTATAAACAAATGCTCAGATGAAGAGGAAAAAAACAACGCAATACTATTTCCGAATTGAACGACAGAGGAGCCGTTAATGCTAATCTGATTAGCATCGTATAAACGCAGCACCTGATTGCTCGTCATTTAAAATGATTCCAAATGTTCTTGAAACTCTGCCATCCTCCTGTATAGCAATCTGTGCTGCTGAATGGATACATGTCACAGAAAGACTGCTGGAAACAGCTGGGTGCAGACAGGCCTGCAGGGAAAACCGGAGCAGCCTCCAATGCTACTTCACAAAGCAGCCCCCTTCCACTGAGTGATTACCCGGGTGATACATTAACCATCCCTTTCTTATTCCTCGCTGGAGCTGAAAAGACCCACAATGCATCGAGGTGCATCCATCACACTCACTGGTATTGCTAGCGATGACAGACTAAAAAGCTTTAGGTGATGTTATTGACCAGTGCATCGATTGGAAATCCGTGACTCCAAAAAAGGAACAGCTGGCGTTTTATATGGTGATAGTGCCTATTAAACTATAGGACTTGCTTATAAAGTGCAAAGCGGCCCAAGGGGCACTGCACAATACTCTGTGGTGGTGCCATGAGAATCAGATGCACAACTGTAATACCCCGCTATGCGTAGTATTACGCTGATACTGTGGATTGTGCTGACATGTGTATGCATTACACAGGCAGGCTACAACTCCCAGCAGTCTTTGCAACTGCTCAAGAGGTCAGGCGCACAATGTCACACGAGTGTGTCAGGTGGTGATGCAAGTAACGGTTGGAGGTGGCAGTGGATCATGGCAGAGCTGAGGTAACCTCTAGGGAAGGAGGAGTGGCATTGCTGAGGTTCTGGCTGACAGGATGGCTGGGGGAGAGCGCTGCAGTGTGATGGAGACCAGAATTGTGTGAGGTGGAGATTCTGGAGGTACAGACCAGGTGGAGCTGGTATCTAAGACTGGCCATCCCTTCTTGCCACACAGGCATCCAGCTGTGTCCCTGCTGCTGACAGCACATCAAGGCAGACCCAGGGAGGTGGCTGCATAACTGGGGGCAGACCCTGGAGAGACACTCATAAGAGTCCTGGCTTCCACAGACTGGCAGCCTGAAAGTGTTGCTGAGCTGAAAACAAGGAATCAGGGCCTGATTCAGAGTCGGACGCTCTGACCAGAATCAGGGCCCTCCTACCTAAAAATGGAGCGGCCTCCTGGCCGCTCGCATAGCTGTGGGTGACCACCCACAGCTTATGCAAGCGGCCAAAAAGATGGTCGCGATGGTCATGACCATCGCGACCATCGGGCTTGCGAGGAGACCCTGCGGTAGGGTCTCGCTGCCGCAAGCCCAGGAGTGCTTTTGGCTCTATCAGAGCCAAAAGCACTCCCACTGACATCACTAGTGATGTCAGTGGGGCCGGCCCCAGACGGTAGGCGTTCCCATGGCGTGCAGCAACGCCCCCGGCACGCCCATCAAAGGGGGCGTGCTGTCAATCAACATCGACAGCACGTCCCCTTTGGTGCGAGACCCGGCTGTCGCTATGCGGGTCTCGCGCATGCGCACGACGGAGCTCCCTCCGTCGTGCGCATGCGCATTAGGGCACCATCGACCCGCTTGCGAGCGCTCAGCGCTCCGAGCGGGTCTGAATCAGGCCCTCAGTGAGTACTGCTGAGATAGATAGTGCTGAGCTCCAACTGTACCTCAGGAGAGGGTTAATACCTATACAGAGCAACACAGACAGTGGCAGCTCTCACTTTCTGTGTACAATGAAATCTGCATTACCAGACTATCACAGGAGGACAATCCCTAATGTCACCCATACTCACCAGAACATAATTACAAAGGAGTCCACATAACCCGGGTAGTAGATTTACCATTTATTTGCACCAATGTTTATAACTGGCCAGGGGACATTCTTAGATAGTTATAATTATTTTGTGTGGGTACATTGCCTATATCTTATATGTTAACTATTAGCACAGCAAGATAATGTATGGTTACCAACTTAGTAACTGGAAGTAGTAATTCCTGAGAATTGGTGATGTAATATAAATGTAAAGTATTGCATAAATATATTATATTGTGCTATATACTGTGATATATATTTAAGTGTTGTTGCTAACTGTGTGCTTGAGGAGACCAAGAGTTGTTGAAGAGTTCTAACTTAGTAAAGTAAACACTATTTTATTTATCGTGTCATTTATTGTGTTGTTGTTTGGGAACCACCTGCCTCTCTGCCGTGGCGTGGAAAACTAGAAGAAACAGGTACGACTAGAACGGTGAGAAATTACTCATCAATAGATGCTACTTTGGGGTATCACAACTTCTACCAACGCTGTAGATTTGGAAAGGAAGATGGCAGCACTTGGTATAGAGGTTTGGACTAGCCGATGATAGGAACTGGGCACAATGACGGTGTTCCAATGCCCCTAGTTCATGTATCAATGCAGGGACCATATTGATTTTGGTAAAGCCAGATTACTCAAGAGCAGATGTTTAGCAATGTTTCTCTCTGTGGATCACACAGCTATTTTCACTCCACAAAAGGACTTGATGCCTGCTCCAGATCTGGGCTATACTTATGGGCAGTGCCATAGCAGTGCACTAATGTGCCCTGGGCCGGTCCCTTTGCCTAACTGCACATGTGATATCATAACATCACAGAGAGTGGGGCCTAGATCAGGAAGCAGAGCACCGGGCATGTTCAAAGAGAGCATCTGATCAGCTCTCTATTGGTTCTCCAAGCTGCAGGGTGGCGTCCGGGCACCCTGCAAACCAAATACAGGTGCCACCGGGTCTGTGAGGTTGCCGCCCCCTCTGTCTTGCACGCTGGGTGGAGGAACCACTCGCACATGCCTTCACCTTGTTGTGCACCTTCGAGTTGCATTCCAATGGAAAATGACATATCTAGGTGCACTCCGCCCAATGTAAAGTTTAACTTCAGATGCAGCCATAAAGACAGTTCCAAAGTCCCATCACATGATTACTTCTAAAGTGGTTGAGGTCGGACTTTCGACATGTCGCAAATCAATGCACAGAGTGCGTCTCTATAGGTTTTGTCCACCTCGCCACACACCTGAGTGACCTTCTAGATTGCGGAGGTGACTCCTAAGGGCAGGAGAGTAGGTGCCCTGGGAGGACCACCTAGATACAAAACGAAAGCATTTCCTTTAAAGCACCTCATGCAAGTTGGCCTATAAATAGTTCTAACTTAAAAGGCTGTATGTACAACTACTGTATGTGTCAAAGTGGGGTGTAAGCAGGTTTGGATACACTACCCCAGAGGTTCTCAAACTCGGTCCTCAGGACTCCACACAGGTCACGTTTTCCAGGTCACCCAGCAGGGGCACAGGTGTACTCATTACTCACTGACACATTTTAAAAGATCCACAGGTGGAGGTAATTATTGCACTTGTGATTTTGTGAGGAGCAATGGAAAACATGCACTGTTTGGGGTCCTGAGGACCGAGTTTGAGAACCTGTGCACTACCATATACCTAAACAAAAAAATCCAAAAGGCAATCAATCCAAACAGCCAATATAATACAAAGGTACAGTTTAATTAACCATCCAAGAACTGTAGACGCAACATGAAAAAGTGGAACAATAAAAAAATGAAAATCAATAGTTGGCTGATCACCCTCCGTATATCATATAAATATACAGTGCAGTTCCATGCGTCATAGTGCTTCCACATTTAATGCATTGCACGTGTGGCAATTTAAGAGGCCAACTTTCTCTAGAGGTCATAAATTGTAGAGCTGTGTCGGCTGGCGAAAGCCGGCCTGGGAAAGAGCACAGCGTGCCGGATAAAATGTTAGCTTATAGGTGAACCGGGGCTAAGTTTTTAGCACAACATATTTCAGATGGCACCATATAATAAAGTAAGAATATAACGCTAGGGGACCTGTCACTTATAAAAGCCCTGAGTTCTATATTTAAATAAAACGAAATGAAATGTCTACACCCTACAGAATAGAACGACCGTGTTTATGTTAATGTCAAAAGGATTAGGCAGACACAAGCACACGAGTTTAAACTGTTTTATTTAGTTCTATCTTCTTGTGCAAAAGCAAATAAATATAAGTAGCTCGTTCTGCTAATAATCAGTGTTATTAAACATTAAATAAAGTGACAAGATATGCCACAGAGCTGTACAATTAATCTCCTGGATGTGCGAAAATAAGAATATAAATGCAGATTAGTATATGATTTTTTTTTAATACTTTTATCCAAAGAACAAATTATGCAACGTTTACTTGTTAAATTAAAAAAACATGATTCACTTTTTAATTATTGCATTCTTTTGACATTCTGAAGAAGTGCAAAATGGGAAAATAAGCGATTATTCTGCTCCCTGTATGTGGTATGAAAAGATTACGCACGTCTTCTGTCTCCACTGTTTCAAAGGACGACTTATTGGACGTTAGTAAAATTATACATTATAAAAAGCAAAGCGAGAAGGGCGAGTTTGTAAAGATTTAATCTTCCACTAAGAAAAATAAAATGTTTCCATCCAATTCTTATATTGATGACTATTATTTATTTAAAATACTATATAAAAAAAATATAACGGGGTTTTACTTACGAAGCTGCGACTTTTGCAAGCCGACGGGTTGCAGGTGGAAATTTAAAGCGGCACTTGCAGTCAGTGTAAAGCTGACTATGGGTGCCGCTTTAAATTTTTCACCAGAAAGCCGCTGCTTCGTAAATTAAGCCCAATAATTTTAGAAAGAGGAGATGGAGGATTTTCACATAAAAAGGATTTTACTGGCGGATTTTCCATTGTGCAGAATTGTTAAACCTTATGATATCATTTTGCTAGGTGTATAAGCAATGGTTTAAGCTGACTGGTTTTAGAAAGGGGATATCAAACAGGAGTATAAAAGAATAAATACAATAAAAATGTAATCCATACCTTGTTCACTCTGCTGGACATTTTATTTTTAGTACAGGTGTAATATCAAAGATCCTGCATACTGATACGCAGAGGTTTAATTTAGAGATGGTCAGTATAACAGTACCTTGGATTTGCACTAAAGCTTTGTGAAAAGTGATGGGGTTTGTACTCCTTTCACAACCAACAAACACACCACAGTGTACTGTCAATAATCACATCATGAAAGCACAGCATTACTGCTAATAATCCTATATATATATATTTTTTTAAATCTACCCAACTTTGATCAAACAGCGTAGACTTTGTACATTGTATGTATTTAATGAGCAAAGAAACTGCCATTGATTCAGGAGCATATCTATTCCTTTCAGAACTTTAGTTATATTAAAGTTGAGCCAACAGCTACTGTAGGGATCAAGCTAAAATAAAAACATCACACCTCTGTTATTAACACCCCCAAGAAGACCAGTGCTAGTTCATATTGAGGCTCTAGCAGGTGGGATATGTCCATTCATAGCTCTACAGTGGAGCTTGTTGCATGTACATCGTTCTAGTGCATGATGGTACATGCAGTCAAGCACCTGAATTTAGGTGTTATGGGGGTTTCCCATAGTAAGGACCCATTTGTAGTGTGAAGGGGGCACGATTTTTAGACATGGGTGCCACAGCGGACAACCACTTTGAGAAACAGTTACAAGACAACTCTGTAGGATAACCTGAGGAATGCGTTTGGGATAACTACCATTCTATTTGACAGAATCCCAGTGATATAATATAGCAGTGATGCAAAATATAATACAAATCAAATAGCGTGAGAACTTTTTTAAATCCACATAGATGCAATATTAAACTTATTTGCTGCATTTCACCTCCAAGTTAACCCGTAACCCTTTAGACTGTAAGCTCTCACGAGCAGGGCCCTCCACCCTGTTGGTTCTCACCGGCTGTTTCCCGATCTCCTGTCTGGGGCAGCCATGTAGGGCTGATTCTGAGTCGCACACAAAGTGACTTTAGTTGCGGGCCTCCGCGGAAGCCTGATTACTACCTTATGCCAATGCTAGAAGCCGTAGGGCTAATGTGGGGGCTCGTTTGTGTGAAAGTAGACACCCACGCCGTCCATTGATTTTATACCAGCCGCCGCATCCATCATCATGCTAGGTGCAAGAGTTTGGCATCCATTCCCCATACATATGACTAAGAATCGCACAGAGCCCACAACATTCCCTTAACACAACTCAGAGCAGTTCCGTTCGCTCGCATTGATGCTGCCCAGTTGCCGACCTTTAAAAACCCCAATTTCACTGGAAGACAGATCTGGCGGAGTTTCCGTACGATTCAGAAAAGGACGGGCAAACGCAAAAGTGTGTAAATTCTCATCTGTGCATGCATACATCAATATGGAGCGAAAACTCAGTTTTTGCAATGTTTTCGCACCGATGACGTCATTTTCGCAGGTTTTGGTTTTACACCGTATTCAATTTCAAAGACTTTTCGCAGGTTCGAAAAGTCTTTGAAAAAAAACGGGGATAACTTTTCACCACTGAATAGGTGGCGAAAAAAAGTGCAGAATTGGGGTTTAGGGGTGCAGGCTTAAAAAAAATAGCCTGCACCCCTGGGAATTACATTTTAAAAATAACTGTGTCCAAAAAATTTTTTTAAAAAAATAGGGACACCCCAAAAAATGTATAAAAAAATTGGGGTAAAAAAAAAGAGAAAAAAGTGTTTAACAATAGGGAAATAGGTCCAGGGCTATTCTGCATGTATGTGGCAGGTGTTTTCTAGAATAGGTTATTAGCGGCAGGTGCATAGTTGCAGAATTTTTTAAAACTTACTTTAGGGACATAAAAATATGCTAGTACCCATTTTTATGTACCCCAAATTTGATGGGACCACTTAAAAAAACGAAAAAAATAACCTAAGTGCTCTTCTGCATCACTTCTTCAATGTCGGAAAAAAAACACCTGCTGCGGCTATTTAAATCCCCAACTTTCAATTAAAGGCTAAAACGAGGGTACCCATAGTGATCCCCCATGTTTTTACAGTTTTAGGGGGGTCCTACAATTTATTGCAGATAAATTTCATTTTTTTTTCGCAGATCCCACTTCGCAGGTTCCCGTTTTCGTAGGTTTTATATTGAATACGGGGATAAAGCGGGCGCGCGCCCGATACTTTATCTCAGGAAAATCTCCGATGTGGAGCGAAAAGTCCAGCACGGACTTTTCGCTCCCATATTGAATACCCCTGCAAAAACTCGCCACTTGGGCCTGTCTGACTCAAAATCAGCACCATGGACAGCGACTCCGAATGCTTCCCTAAGAATTGTAACTCATACAATTCTCAGGTCTCCCTTTGGTTTTTTGCCCTTTATGTCTGTTATATCCCTTTTACATTTATATTAATTTTGTTTATCTTATTGCAATTTTTGTACAACGATGCATACACTTTGTGGCGACTTATAAATAAACAATGATAATTAATAATTAATAATAGGCTCTTCATAAAAACTAATACACGGCCAAACCAATCCAAAGTGTGCTTCTTCTGTACCAAGTGACATCTCAGTAATGATTAAAATGGATATCTGTGTACTTACGTTCAGGCTGTGTTGCAATCTTGACTGGCTGTGAGCTTTCCCCAGGTCCCCATTCATTGTAAGCTACAACACGGAAAGAGTACGTCTCCTCTGGCTTTAGATTCCCCACTGTTAGCTGCAAGGCAACCGGTTGTGACGTGTTCAGTGCCCGTTCCCTGGAAGAAAGCAGCTAGTCAGACCACCACCAAGGAAAACAGTAACAGTAAGTGTGCAACATGGCTAAGATCTTGTACAGGTGGAGTTTTTGTAGTTGTTGTATAACCAGGGCCACCAAGAGATCATACAGGGCCCAGAACTAGGGAGCGTGGCTAAGTGTGGTGACCTCTCCAGCTTCTCTTGGCAACTCTTCATCTAACTCACTGTTCCCTTTATAAAATCTCTCCCTTTGGGAAGTTTAAATGACAGCTTGTGTAAAGAAATGTCTCTCAGCTAGAAGCATTTTGTTTTGACTCTAGAGCTCGCTCATGAGTAGACCTGGGGCCAAATGTAATAGAGTGAGAGTTTGGAAAATGTGAGAGAAAACTCTCACATTTTTAAACTCAGCCAATGTAATAAAAGTCACAGAACATGCAAACTCGCATGTTTTCAGACTCAAAAAAACCCTCATTATTTAAACTCTCATCCAGGTGTTTGAAAATACAATTAGATCAATGTATTAGTGTGAGAGTTTTACTGCTAAACTCTCACATGTTCTAAACTCTCACCCTATTACATTTGGCCCCTGGTCTCTGAGTCATGCATACTGGAAAGAGGGGGAGTGCTAATACATTTCTACTTACTACATCACAGGTCACGTGACTGTGGTTGCCATGGTATTCGCACAATACTTAACATGATGTAACAGCAGTTTGATCAGTGTAGGTAGCTAGGGTGATTATATGAAGGAAACAATCCTCATTTTTACAGGTTTTCTTTAATATTGTATAGAAACACCACAAACTATTAAACTTTGCATAGATGTTGATGGTTAGTATTTTTTTTTTAGCTTTTACAGCTGGCTCTACTGATAAGATACATGATGGTTCCAGCTGGTTGCTGAGTGGATTGGATCTTTATCAGATTTGTCTACCCAAGTGATATGGACCGAGTTGCTTGCTGGTTACCAAGCAGGAGAATGCACAAATGGCAAACAAGTGTTGGTCACCTTGGTTTTCCAGGACTCCAACATCTAATGTAACCAAGACATGATATTGATTGGCATTGCTGGTGATGTCGAACCTATGCCCATCGATTTGGCACCATATCCGTTTAGAGAATCTGTTTCTATTAGCTGCTGGTACAGTACAAGAGGTTATATTCTGCTACATTTATAAAATTATAACGTATGAAATGTATTAGCACTGAAGAACCCATTTGTAGAACTCTACTATTTAGGTCTTCTTTCACCAGATGCACTTTTGTTTCATATATATAAAAAAAATGGAAGTAGCTCAATATTACCATTCTATCAAACTTTCCCACGTGCTCAAATCTTAACGTACCCTACAGGAGATCTCAGCTTGTTAATATCTTTTCAAGTGATTTAATAAAAAAATAGAGAAAGGATGAGAGCGCACTGCGAACAATAAAATAGGACGTGAAGTATTTTTTAGTCTTTTCAAACGCTCGATAGAGGAAGAAAATGGAAAATAAATAAAATAGAATGAATGAGGATTGTGCATCTGTTACCAGAGATTAGACATGATTACTTTTGAATAATGTTTTCTCTACCGAGATACGTAATATCTTCCATCCGATGTAACAAGTGACAGTAGGCGACGGAATCCATAGTGTCACCTCACATCTAATAGCTGCTTTGCCTTGATAAAATGAACATCCCGCTATATCATTTGCAAGTTTTGATCTCACTTACAAAGCCTGACATGACACGATCTCCAGAACACAAAAGGACATTTTTCGCAAGGTCAGTAGGATTTTACCACTCTCTGAATGCAACTGAGCTGGTGCTAAAAGTTTCCCAGAGAGCACAAAAATTATTCAAAAGTAAAGAAATATTACTCCCATCACTTTAGTTTTTTTTTATGTTATCGTTTTCTTTTAGCTTATTCCTCTTAATGTATAATACTCTTTACAGATAGCATTAGGAAAGGGTTGGGTACGGGATTCCGGCGCTCAGGATTCCGTTGTCAAACTCTCGACGACAGGATCCCGACATGGTTAGGATACGACACCTGTTGGTAGGTATCCTAACCCTTCTCCTACCCCTAACTCTCCCTCCCCATTGCCTAAACCTAATCCTCTCCCCTAGTTCCTAAACCTAACACCCCCCCCTTAGTGCCTAACCCTCCCCCTAGTGCCTAACCCTATCCATAACGCTAACCCTCCCCCTATCCCCGCTACATACCTTCGGGATTCTGACAGGTGACCGGTATTCTAAGCACCAGCATCCAACTTGCCGGAATATTGATAATGTGAGCTGGTGGGGAAAGACGTAATGTATGATTTACCAGTTAGTGCGCGTGAATACAATGTTAAGACATTCGCTGTATAATGTCACAGTCCGTAAGTCTGAAAGATATTAAAGGTCCTGGTGCCTCTAGTGACAGGCAGCGACAGAGGGAAGTGTAGACTGACATTCTAAATTCTACACAGAAGAGTGAAAAAGTTATTAATGCAGTGACATATCTGTAACAGGTGCCGGTAGTCCTCTGAACACATGTTCATGGGTCAATGGGGTCACCCTGCACCCACAACAGAATGTTCCTCTGTGCCGTGTACTGCCCCACCCTATACCTATAAGCAGGGGCGTATCTATAATGGGTGCAGGGTGTGCGGGGAACACGGGCCCCTGGGTCCATGAGGGCCCCGCACTGCACACCCTGCACCCATAAAATTACTTACCTCTCTGGAGTCCCGTGTCGGCACGGGGGTCCGGTGCTGTAAAAAACGACTGGAAAATGGCTGCTGCGGGCATTTTCCTGTCGTTTGACATGCCCAGTACAGGGAAAATGGCCACCGCGGCCATTTTCCTAGTGACCAGTGCATCCTCTATAGACTCTGGGTGTACTCTAGTGCCCAAAGTCTGTAACTCCGGCGCTGGCCGCGCACAGCTCAGTGCGCTGCCGGCCGCCGGACAGAGAGGAGGGGGCCCATGTTGGAGACTGCACATGGGCCCCCTCCTCTCTAGAAACGCCCCTGCCTATAAGACATACTTACCTACTCTACCGGAACCTGCGGGAGACTCCAAAGTTTTCGGGTAGTCCCCCAAGATCCTGGAAAAGTGGGTGTTTTGCCCACATCCCGCCCATTTCCTAATGAAGTTGGCAGGATGGGGAGCATAATGCCGGGAATCGCAGCCCATGGGGAGGGGGCGGGGCCAATAGGAGGCATTTCTATAATAGTTGCTTCATTTGCGCCCGCTAACCCACTTCCTATAAGTGCAATTTGCAGCATTTTCTCCAACACGGGGCGAAGCTTAATGACGAGAATAGTCCAGCCCCATCAGTGGCCGTTTCTCCTGGAGAGGAGATAATCAAAGGGGGCAAGTACGTATGTTGTAAGACAAGGGTCATTTGCCTATGGGCTTTAGTAATGTACATACATACTGCCTTCCAAGAAAATAATTATGTGATTAAAAAGTTCCTCAACAAAAATACATTATAGTGTTCAATGGCACTTCATTTTTCACAATATATTAATAAAGTTTTTTTTATTATTTAAGAATTGGGGAGAGCCCGTGAGCTTTGGCCTGTCCCACATGCAGCACCCCCACCATAACTGTGGTTGGCAGTGCCATTTTTCTGGTGATATCTCCGGAAAGATGGCACCAGCAAAAGGACACAGCAATGATCCTGTCAATGTGCCGTCTTACAGAAGGACTGTAAACTGCGCCACATGAAATAAGATGGGGACTGGCTGAAATCTGCTGCTTCTACAGAGACAGACTTAAGGCTGGGCCTTGCAAGACTGCAAATGCAAAGTCTTCATTATAAGGTTTACAAAATGACTAGATCATCATACATAAGTGTACAATGTAATTACACCGTTACTGTGCCTCTACAAATGATGTTAAGATATGTCAAATGCCTAATTAGTTACTTCAGGTGACAAAACCGCGCTAATGTATTTTCCTGTGAACTGGAGGGAACGGGAGTATAAATGACTTTATGCCAGAAAAGTGCTTTTCTTGTCTTAATGTGCTCAGTTAACAAATCTGTATAATAACAGCCAGGATATGAAATAAATAATGAGCATTTCGTATGTGATAACATTTCAGCTGGTCGATCAGGAATACTTAAAGGGCCATTGAAAATAAAACACAGGTTGCCTTACATAAGCAATATATTGATAACATTGGCATATGTACAGACAGTATATGTAAAGGCTCCTGTACCTTGACAGAACATGCTGCGTAACTGAATGTGCCATTATCATTATTACACACCAAACCAACTGTTCCGATTCAGATATGATTTGAGCTCTCTACACTTCCGCCCGCATTGACCCCAATCCTTAATATCTCCTCTTCTCCCTCGCTCCTGAAGCCTGCTCCCATTTCTACAACTCTTCGACCCATCCCTGACTTCCATCTCTGTCCCCTTTTTCTTCAATCAAGGGCCTCATTTATCAATGAGTTGAGGGATAAAACTTGTTGCGTATGATAATGGTGCTCCAACCAATAATCTCCTAACTGCCATCTGTTGGAAAAATTGCAGTTGGGAGCTGATTGGCTGGAGCACCATTATCATACACACACTCGTTGCGTATGATAAAACTCATTGATAAATGTGGCCCTATCTTAAACAACCCTCCCTTGAGTAACTACCACCCTCTTTCTCCTCCCAGGAGGGGGACCATCCTGTGTATCAGAATCATTGGCCACATCCGTGTGACACCACCCCATGAGGAGTGCCACGCCCCTATGCACCTGTCACGTTTCACCAACCAAAACAGTTGGGAAATAAGTTATTCACCTTTATTTATATAGTTCCAATACTGTATATCATGTAGTTAGTTCAGCAAGCCTAACAACTGGTAATGGTATCAAACTATACTCCTGTGAGAGTCGACTAACCTTATTCAAGCACTAATATTAGGGTTTGGTATAAAAGATAGATGGGAATTAGATAGACAATGACTAGATAGACAACAGATGTTAGACAGGCAACAGGTCGACAGGGACAAAATGTTGACAGGGACAAAATGTCGACACAGTATAGGTCGACATAGATGAAGGCCGACCGTTCCAAAAGGTTGACGCAAAAATGGTAGACACATTTTTTTTGTTTTCTAACCCTTAGTTTCACCCTAATCCTCCCCTTGGTGCCTAAACCTGACTCTCCCTCCTAGTGCTTAACTCTAACTCTCCGGTAAGTGCCTAACTCAAACCCCCCCAAAAAATGTGTCAACCATTTTTGTGTTGTCCTTTTGACCATGCCGCCCTTTTGTACCCGACAACTGTCATCTATGTCAACATTTTCTGTATCAACCTTTTGTCCTTGTCGACCTATTGCCTGTCTAACATCTGTTGTCTTTTTACTGTCTATCTATTGATTGGAACCCCTAATATTATTGGGTCATTAGCGGTCGTGCCTGGGTTTTATTTTATGTATCTCTCTTCATCTGCCTTCCTAGCTCTCTTCCTGCTTGTCCCTGTACCTCTTTCTCTGTCTCATCCCGTCTCTCTCTCCCTCTCCTCCTCCCCATCGTCTCCTACTCTCTCTCCCTGTCTCCCGGTCTCCACATCTCTTTGCCCATGTCTTTACCCCCTTTCCCCTGACTATCTTTACTCCACCTTTCCCGTATTTCTCTCTGTCTTATCCCCCTATCATCATTTTACATTATACAGTAGTATATTGTGATAGAAGCACTGGAGAAGTATCGGATGGCTTCAATATCTGTCCCAGATTCCTGTCCTACATGTTTGAAAAACCCCAGGAGAAGTCTGTTGGATAAAGCAGACTAGAAATGTTGGCTTTTGTGAAAAGCCAGAATGGGTCCTGGGGGTGTGGATGTGAGAAGAGGGAGGGCTCCATCCACAGGCCACTCCGGGTGTTGGGCCTTTCAGCCTGGTAGCAGGTCATTAGGGCTTGCACCTGGAAATGGCTGTGATAAGCCAGGTTTACTTGTGGCTGAGTGTCTCATACCTGGGAGAGCAGGCCCGCAGGTTAGTTTGCTCTGAGACAATGTCTGCTACAAACCGGAAAGGTACTGTGGACGTGAACTTATTTTTTAGTGTTCGGTTAGTGAGGGAATTTTCTAGTTAGAGCCCAGACGGGCTAGGACTTATTTTATGTTTGTTTATTTGATTATTGATGTTGCAGAATAAAAACAGGTGCCAACCAGCTTGCATGAAAATCCATGACTGGAGTGCTATTTCCTGGCTGCTGTGTGTAAGGAGGTGTCCACCTACCTCAGGAGAGGGAGCCTGAGGCAACAACAAGTTACCATCGAGGAAATCCACCAGGCCTCAGCAGAGAACAGCCTGGCCATAAAAGAGGTGGTACAACACCTAGTAGCTCGGACTGGAGATGCTTCCACTGACCTTCCAACCCACACTTGCTCCATACGTGACAGTCATTTTTTGGAGAAGATGACCCTCAGTGATGACATGGAGGCGTATCTTATGGCCTTTGAGAGAACCGCAGAAAGGGAGAGTTGGCCCAAGGAACATTGGGCAAGTCTTGTGGCACCCTTCCTCTCTGGAGAACCACAAAAGGCCTACTATGATTTGTGCCTGGCTGATGCCAAGGACTATGCAAAGTTAAAACGGGAGATCCTATCTGACTTGGGAGTCACCTCATTTGCTTGGGCCCAACGAGTCCACCGCTGGGAGTTCCAAATGGAAAAACCTCCATGCTCACAGATGCATGACCTCGTCCATCTAACCGAATAATGGCTACTGCCCGAGACGCTGACAGAACCACAGATCGTGGAAAGGGTCATGATGGACCGATATCTGCGATCGCTACCTGCATCTTTGCACAAGTGGGTGAGCCATGCAGACCCTAAGTCCGCAGACCAGTTAGTCGAACTGGTGGAGAGGTATGTGGCGGCTGATGAGCTGTTGCGTCTGCCCCACTGAGCCCCAATAGAGCAATGGCGAACTCCCATCGGCACTGGTAAGACTGTTCCAGGGGAGAAGGATGCTGTGAGATGGAATGTACCTAAAACTGAGGGTGAGGAGCCTGGAGACAGGCCAGCCAGGCCAGGAAGGTTCCTTTCCCATAAAAGAATAGATTATAATGTGATTCAGTGTTTCAGATGTGGTGGCTTCGGCCATATTGCGGCTACTTGTTCACTTACCTCTGAACCTATGCAATGTGATACTGCTCATGTCAACCGCAGGGGGTCGTTCTTTGCACAGCCAGCCTGTACTGCTGACCGGCAGGCTGAGACAGTTAAGCACATGTGTGTACTCACTGTAGAAGGCAACCTAGTAGAGGCTATGTTAGATATGGTAGCCTGGTTACACTTATGAAAGCTGAGCTGGTGAACCCCTTGAAGCATAAGGGGAAAACTGTTGGTGTGACCTGCATACATGGGGATACTCGGTATTATTTTACTGCAGAAGTGAACATCGAGACACCATGTGGTTCCGCGATAGTCTCTGTGGGTTTGGTACATGGCTTAATGTATGATGCAATATTGGGGAGAGACTATGCTCACTTCTGGAAGTTGTGGGAAAGCCGATTTTGCACAGAAGTAAATCACCCTGACCCATTTGAGAAGGTTACTAGTGTAGTAGCAGAGGAAGTTTCTTCAGAGTCAGAGATGTTCCCTTTTTCTAGTATGATTGGCGAACTAGAGAATGCGGAGCGTGATGGTGGCTCGTCAACGGATGTGGCTACCACTGAGGTGGGAAGTGTTGTTGAGCCAGTTGATCATCTGCCTGATTTAGAGGTAAGAAGAGAGGTCTTTGCCGTGGAGCAGTTAAATCACCCTACTCTGGTAAAAGCCAGGGAGAATGTCAAAGTGATCGATGGTAAACCCATAGACCCCGATAGTCCTTTGTAATATCCTCACATGGCAGTATGTTGGGATTTTTTATATCAGGTGACTAAGAAAGGGGAAGATATTGTGGAACAATTAATAGTTCCCAAAGCATACAGAAGAACAGTGTTAGATCTGGCTCATGGTCATATAACGGCAGGCCAGGTAGAGAAAACCACTGAGCGTATTTTGCAGAGGTTTTTCTGGCCTGGGATCCATAAACAGGTATCTGACTTTTGTGCGTCCTGCCCTGAATGTCAGTATAATGCTCCCAGACAACATTTTAAAAGTCCTCTAGTCCCATTACCTATTATAGAGGTGTCATTTGAAAGAATAGCTATGGATTTGGTGGGACCCTTAATAAAGTCTGCCCGGGGCCATCAATATATTCTGGTGATAATGGATTACGCTACCAGGTACCCGGAAGCGATACCATTGGACAATATGTCAACCAAGTCCATTGCTAGAGAGTTAGTCCATGTCTTTAGCAGGTTGGGAATACCTAAGGAAATACTGACTGACCAGGGTACCCCATTTTTGTCAAAAGTCATGAAAGAGTTATGCCGCCTGTTTAAAATTGAACAGTTAAGAACTTCGGTCTATCACCCCCAAACCGATGGGTTGGTGGAGAGGTTTAACAAGACGTTAAAACATATGCTAAGAAAAGTAGTCGACAAGGATGGTAGAGATTGGGATTACTTGTTGCCTTATTTGTTGTTGGCCATAAGAGAGGTTCCCCAATCCTCCACCGGGTTTTCACCTTTCGATTTGTTATATGGGAGACACCCAAGGGGGTCACTAGACATTGCCAAAGAGACATGGGAGAGGCAGTCCAGTCCGTATAAAACAGTTATTGAGCATGTTTCCCAAATGCAAGAAAGAATTGCTGCTGTGGTGCCGATAGTAAGGGAGCATTTGGAACAGGCCCAACAGGCACAGCAGAGGGTATACAACCACAATGCTCGGTTACGCAACTTTGCTCCTGAGGACAGAGTTTTGGTGTTGGTTCCCACAGTAGAAAGTAAACTTTTGGCTAAATGGCAAGGACCCTTTGAAATCCTAGAAAAAGTGGGGCAGGTCAATTATAAAGTTTACCAGCCGGGGAAAAGAAAGCCAGAACAGATATACCATGTAAATCTAATAAAACCCTGGAAGGCTAGAGCAGCGCTGTCAGCGGTCTGAGCCCCTCCAGTAAACCCAGGGCCCATGGTTCCCAAGGTGACAGTGGCAAAAAACCCTGTCTGCAATTCAACAGCAGGAAGTTAAGGAATTTCTGATCAGAAATAGGGTGCTGTTTTCTGACATACCAGGGAAAACCACGGTCATTAAACATGACATAATCACTGACCCAGGGGTTAAGGTTAACCTAAAGCCCTATAGGTTACCAGAAGCCCAAAGAGAATCGGTATCGAAAGAAATTAAAAAAATGTTAGAGTTGGGTGTAATTGAAGAATTGCATAGTGAATGGTTAAGTCCCATTGTGCTCATTCCAAAGCCCGACGGGAGTGTGCGATTCTGCAATGACTTCCGGAAATTGAACAGTGTGTCAAAATTCAATGCCTACCCAATGCATAGGGTGGATGAACTAATTGAAAGGCTGGGGACAGCCAGATATTTAACCACTCTTGACTTAACCAAAGGGTATTGGCAAGTGCAGTTAACTGGGAACGCCAAAGAAAAGACAGCTTTT
Organism: Taudactylus pleione; assembly: GCA_031769625.1. NCBI lineage: Eukaryota > Metazoa > Chordata > Amphibia > Anura > Myobatrachidae > Taudactylus > Taudactylus pleione. The sequence continues at coordinate 1,877,401 of JAUIMM010000561.1, read as the reverse complement.
TCTGCACCGGAGGGGTTATTTCAATAGAAGATGTTGCCCTTTGGGCTACATGGGGCACCTGCTACCTTTCAAAGAATGATGGATAGAATTCTAAGGCCCCATAGACAGTATGCTGCTGCTTATCTGGATGATGTGGTCATTCATAGTCCTGATTGGCAGTCTCACTTGCCCAGATGACAAGCAGTGTTGGACTCCATCTATAAGGCAGGTTTGACAGCCAACCCAAAAATGTGTTGTCTAGGGATGGAAGAAGTAAAGTATCTTGGATACACCATTAGCAGAGGTTTGATAAAGCCACAGCTTAATAAGATTGAGGCAATACAAAACTGACCACGACCCATGAATAAGAATCAGGTGAAAGCCTTCTTAGGGATCATAGGGTATTATAGGAGGTTTATACCCAATTTTGCTACCATTGCAGTCCCACTGACTGACCTTACCAAAGGCAAACAGAAAGTCATGGTGGAATGGAGTCCTGAAGCAGAGAAGGCTTTCCAGGTGTTAAAAATAGCATTATGTACCCAACCAGTTCTGATGATCCCTCATTTTGACAGAGAGTTTGTTGTACAAACTGATGCGTGAAATGTAGGCATAGAAGCGATCCTGTCCCAGAGCAAAGAGGGTGAAGAACACCCAATTTTTTTCTTAAGCCGGAAATTAAATGTACATGAGAGAAACTATGCTACGGTTAAGAAAGAAGCATTGGCCATAATGTGGGCGTTAGAAACTCTCAGGTACTACTTGGTGGGAAGGAAGTTCAGATTGATCACTGACCATGCCCCTTTGAAGTGGATGTCAGAAAACAAAGACAACAATGCGAGAATAATGAGGTGGTTCTTGGCATTACAAACCTTTAATTTCACAGTAGGATACAGGCCAGGAAGCCAGCTGGCTAATGCAGATGCTTTGTCACGTGTCCATTGTTTGGGGGCTGCGGTTGTTCTGCCCCACAGGTCAAAACAAAGGGGGGGATATGTGATAGAAGCAACGGGAGAAGTGTGGAATGGCTTCTACAGTCAGGTGCATAAATATTGGGACATTGACAGAATTTTCATATTTTGGCCTCTATTCACCACCACAATGGCTTTGAAATTAAACAAGCAAGATGTGCTTTAACTGCAGACTTTCAGATTTAATTTGGGGGTAATTACATCCAAATCAGGTGAACGGTGTAGGAATTACAATGGTTTCTATATGTGCCTCACACTTTTTAAGGGGCCAAAAGTAATGGGACTATCAACTCAAAAGCTATTTCATGGACAGGTGTGGGTTATTCCCTCATTAATTCATTATCAATTAAGCAGGTAAAAGGTCTGGAGTTGATTCTAGGTGTGACATTTGCATTTGGAATCAGTTGCTGTCGACTCTCAATATGAGATCCAAAGAGCTATCACTATCAGTGAAGCAAGCCATCATTAGGCTTAAAAATCAAAACAAACCCATCAGAGAGATAGCAAAAACTTTAGGTGTGGCCAAATCAACTGTTTGGAACATTCTTAAAATGAAAGAATGCACCAGAGAGCTCAGCAACACCAAAAGACCCAGAAGACCACTGAAAACAACTGTGGTGGATGACAGAAGAATTATTTCTCTGTTGAAGAAAAACCCCTTCACAACAGTTGGCCAAATCAAGAACACTCTCCAGGAGGTAGGTGTATATGTGTCAAAGTCAACAATCAAAAGAAGATTTCACAAGAGTGAATATAGAGGGTTCACCACACGATGTAAACCATTGGTGAGCCTCAAAAAAAGGAAGACCAGATTAGAGTTTGCCAAACAACATCTAAAAAGGCATTACAGTTCTGGAACAACATCCTATGGACAGATGAGACAAAGATCAACTTGTACCAGAGTGATGGGAAGAGAAGAGTACGAAAAAGGAAAGGAACTGCTCATGATCCAAAACATACCACCTCATCAGTGAAGCATGGTGGTGGTAGTGTCATGGCGTGGGCATGTATGGCTGCCAATGGAACTGGTTCCCTTGTATTTATTGATGATGTGACTGCTGACAAAAGCGGCAGAATGAATTCTAAGTGTTTCGGGCAATATTATATGCTCATATTTAGTCAAATGCTTCAGAACTCATTGGACGGTTCTTCACAGTGCAGATGGACAATGACCTGAAACTTACTGCAAAAGCAACCAAAGAGTTTTTTAAGGCTAAAAAGTGGAATGTTATACAATGGCCAAGTCAATCCCCTGACCTGAATTCGATTGAGCATGCATTTCACTTGATGAAGACAAAACTGAACGTAAAATGCCCCCAGAACAACCTGGAACTGAAGACATTTGCAGTAGAGGCCTGGCAGAGCATCACCAGGGATGAAACTCAGCGTCTGGTGATGTCTATGCGTTCCAGACTTCAGGCTGTAATTGCCTGCAAAGGATTTGCAACAAAGTATTAAAAAGTGAAAGTTAGATTTAGGATTGTTTAGTTTGTCCCATTACTTTTGTCCCTTAAAAAGTGGAAGGCACATATAGAAACCATTGTAATTCCTACACCGTTCACCTCATTTGGATGCAATTACCCTCAAATTAAATCTGAAAGTCTGCAGTTAAAGCACATCTTGTTTGTTTCATTTCAAAGCTATTGTGGTGGTGAATAGAGGTCAAAATATTAAAATTCTGTCAATGTCTCAATATTTATGCACCTGACTGTATATCTGTCCCAGATTCCTGTCCTACGTGTTTTAAAACCCCCAGGAGAAGTCTGATGGACAAAGCAGACTAGAAATGTCAGCTTTTGTGAAAAGCCGGAATGGGTCCTGGAGGGTGTGGATGTGAGGAGAGGGAGGGCTCCATCCACAGGCCACTCCGGGTGTTGGGCCTTTCAGCCTGGTAGCAGGTCATTAGGGCTTGCACCTGGAAATGGCTGTGATAAGCCAGGTTTACTTGTGGCTGAGTGTCTCATACCTGGGAGAGCAGGCCCGCAGGTTAGCTTGCTCTGGGACACTGTCTGCTACAAACCGGAAGGTACTGTGGACGTGAACTTATTTTTTAGATGTCGGTAAGTCAAGGAATTTTCTATCTAGTTAGAGCCCAGATGGGCTAGGACTTATTTTATGTTTGTTTATTTGATTATCGATGTTGCACAATAAAAACTGGCGCCGACCAAGTTGCATGAAAATCCATGACTGGAGTGCTATTTCCTGGCTGCCTGTGTGTAAGGAGGTGTCCACCGACCCCAGGAAAGGGACCCCCTACCCAGATCATATCACAATATGTATATTGTATATATCTATATATTAATAAAGGGAGTGTGTTTCTGGTGCACATTATATACATGAGTATATATACAGATTACATATTATTATTATTAGTAGTAACTATAGAAGTAGGAGTAGGAGTAGTATATGTAACAGTGGTGATATGATAATTGTGTTATTATCTACATAAAATGAGATGATGGCAGAAGTGTGTGGAGCTGTTCCGGGATCCTGGTTGCTGCTTTGTGTGCACCCAGCTGGAGAGTCTTGTTGGGGTGTGCTGAGGGGCTCCGCTGTTACCCAAACTCCTGCAGGTTCTGGTGACATGGGAGAGGGGTTATCGGTGAGGGCAGGGGGGATCGGACATTGGGGTGAGCTGCGAGAGGAGGGATCAGGCATCTGCGGGCGAGCTGTGAGAGTAGGATGGATCAGGCATTGGGGTGAGCTGTGAGAGCTGGCCGCCACGATCTGCGCATGCGCATCACTGACCGCGCGGCATCATGGGTTACATCAGACGTCATAGATGACGTCATACAAGATGGCCTCGGGGGCTCGTGCATGTGCAGAACGGCAAAAAATGCAGAAATAGCTCTAAGTAGTACCTTGTCATTTACAGTATATAAAGGGCACCCCAAGAAGTTTACCAGTACCCCTGAGGAAGTCTTAATAGATGAAACGCGCTGGGACCCTGCTCCAGTCTCTCTCCATTCTGCTGAATACATTGGAGATAAGCATTTTTACTATCTTTAACTTTTATGTTTTGTTAATCCCTGTACACTCTGTATCCCTGTATATGTTATTAAAACCCCTTTGTGAAAAAGCACATCTGTGATAAATGTCATTCTCTGCTTATTTGAAGCTAACCCTATCCACCTGCATGCGGACTATGGGGGCCATTATGGGATTCTAGAGGAGTTACCAGGATACACAATACTATATGCAGTTGTTCAAGTTTCTTTCTGGTACGCATTATACAATGAACTATATGCACTGCTTATAAACAAAATACTACACTATATTTGTGTTCTATCTGGCTCTGCTGGAGCCTCTCCTATTAAGGTTTTCCTGATCTTTTGGAGGACCATATCTACCTCACCATATGGAATCCCAGTGAAAGAATCACAGATAAGCTTTAAAGATTTATTATTTGGTACGCACAATATATTTTGAGCACGTGCATTGTTATCTGAAATACTACACTATTAGGCTCACGCCTTTTCCCAATTCCACCTCCAGATCCCATTTATCCTGATTGCCGTTCAGGAACCCGGGAAGACTGCTGCCACCTCCACCAGAGGGATCAAAGTGTCACATGTGTTAGCACTATATGGACTTTACTTTGCATTGAAACACATTTATTGCACAAACAGTGCAATACGTTTCTAAGACTTTAACCAGTGCGCCGGTCTATACACCGTCTACAAAATATATATATACATATATATATATGTATATATATATACACACACATATACAGATATGTCCACTAGCATCTTGTGTGGCAAATTGCGGCACGTATGGCTACGTTCGCACTCGTGATCCATAAGATTGCATGGTGCAAACACAGCATGTGGCACGAAGTACCAGCCATGGCAAATCGCATGGCACAACACATCCCAACACCCCAAGAACACCATCCACACAGTGAAACATGGTGGTGGCAGCATCATGCTGTGGGGATGTTTTTCAGCAGCAGGGACTGGGAAACTGATTAGAGTCGAGGGAAAGATTGATGGTGCTAAATACAGGGATAACCTGTTTCAGTCTGCCTGTGATTTGAGACTGGGACGGAGGTTCACCTTCCAGCAGGACAATGACCCGAAGCATACTGCTAAAGCAATACTCCAGTGGTTTAAGGGGAAACATTTAAATGTGTTGGAATGGCCTAGTCAAAGCCCAGATCTCAATCCAATTGAGAATCTGTGGTCAGACTTGAAGATTGCTATTCACAAGCGGAAACCATCCAACATGAATGAGCTGGAGCAGTTTTGCCTTGAGGAATGGGCAAAAATCCCAGGGGCAAGATGTGGCAAGCTCATAAAGACTTATCCAAAGCGACTTGCAGCTGTAATTGCCGCAAAAGGTGGCTCGACAAAGTACTGACATTAGGGGGGGTGAATAGTTATGCACGCTGAAGTTTTCTGTTATGTTGTCCTAAATGTTGTTTGATTCACAATATGAAAAAAAACCACAACTTAACAGTTGTAGGCATGTTCTGTGAATGAAATGATGCACACCTTCACACAAGCCATTCTAATTCCAGGTTGTGAGGCAACAAAACATGAAAAATGCAAAGGGGTGTGAATACTTTTGCAAGCCACTGTATATATATATGTGTGTGCGCATAGTATTGTGTCTTCAGATGGATTCTGTCAGCCGCACATGGCTCAGTACAGTCAGCCTTTAACGAACACGCATAAATAATGACTATTCTTTAGCATCTGTGCATATTTCCTAGATTAATTTAGTGTAAGACATAAAAGGGTTGACCTGTAATTTTTCAAAATGACATCAGTTTAAGCCGTGCAAACCAAAATAATGCATGCGCCCAATAATACATTGCAGCATTACCATATTCTTCATTGTGTGCACAATGAATAATTAATTTTTTTTGGCCTGCTTAGCTGCTTATGTCAAGTAAAGCCCTGCTAACTGATTATATAAATGGTTTAATGCATGGCGTATCAAAATGTCACTAGAAGAGTCTACATATTTTAAGCTGAATATGAACTTCTCAACACTATTTACAGGAAGGTAAAATTAAATAGGGGAAACTAAATAGAGAGAAAAACAATGAGGAGGGGGGTTTGATTCTCTGTCCTGAGCGCTGCGCACATTACTGCTTGTTACGGTACGCAATCTTCACTCATATTCCTGCGCACCTCTATTGGGTGCAAGGAAAAATGAGCGAAGATGTATTGAAGGTGTATCGGGGAAGGTGTATCGGGGAAGGTTTATCGGCACAGGTCTTTCTGGAGACACAGGGCCTGATTCAGGTAGGATCGCAATGCTGCGTTGGCATGCAGCCGGCCACTGCGAAAATATGATAATGAATGTATTCGCACTGCGGTACCAGCACTAGATGCAGATGCCCAGCACTACATAATGCCGCCCCCTTACCCTTACCCACTTCTCACATCCGTACTAATGTGCAAGTATGTCAAATCATCTGTAACATCGGAGCTGTACGCACACTTGTGGTTGACATGACCCTGCCGCTGAAATCGCTAAACTTTATGCACGCAGTGAGTACTGCGTATTGGTTCGCTGTGAACAATTTATGCACGCCCCTGCAACGGCGTTCGAACGCACTGGTACGCCTGCGTTCGCACGACCAGCCCCCCCGTCACCACCCACAAATGGCTCTTCCTGTCAATCACTAAGTGGTGGGTCTGCGTACTGCCTGTACTGAAGGTGTATCGGGGAAGGTGTATCGGGGAAGGTGTATTGGGCAAGGTGTATCGGGGAAGGTTTATCGGCACAGGTCTTTCTGAAGACACAGGGCCTGATTCAGGTTGGATTGCAGCGCCTGGTTCCCGCATGCGCACTTCGTCTTATATGCATGCGCAGATTGCAAACATCAGCCGGCTGCATAGGCAAACGCATGGAGGGTTTCCGTCTGCTTGGAAACCCCCCTCCCCAGCCCACACCATGACCACAATAGAAATGTTAATGTAATAGATTGTTACTAGTGCTGCATGTTCTTCACAGTATCACAAATGAAATAATTAGCACCACCTGTGATTCTTTTAACATGTATCAGTCAGTAATAAATAACCTGTGCACCAACTAGGAAATCTGGAAAACATTCACTGTTACAGATGCACTGCTATAGAGCTCAATATGTACATATATGTCCTGGGCAGTGCTAGGTTCTTCTGCTGCTTCCCAGACTTGCTCCAATACTCTGGAATGGTGCTCACATCTAAACTAAAACCATTCAGCTCAGGCAGGATGGCCCTACTGCCGCATCTAATGGCTTACTGTGATCGCTGGTCCTGTATATGCTGGAATTATTACACACAATACACTTTGTATGACGCATATTAAAGCTGGTTAAGTGCTAATTCTACCCTCTTCGTGGACAGGCCACACCCACTCTAAAATCAAGCATTTGGAAACCCCCCTCTAGAAATCCTGCGTTTGCCACTTGGCTGCGTGCGAACGCAGCATTGCGATCCAACCTGAATCAGGCCCACAGTGCGGAGAGAACTTGGAAGAAATATATATAAATATTCAGCTCCTCGTCAGGTAGTGGGACTTGTGGTGATTTTGAGTATGCACCATTTAAAATGATTTTATAGCAAAGGCTGAATAACACACATGATCTAACAGTGTTTGCGCTATAAGGGTGGGTACACAACTGAATGTCTTGTAATTGGATTGATTTTACATACAATTTCCCTTGAGGCCAAAACATACTATATATTGAGCTTACACACTGTCCAATATCGCATATGACCGAAAGATATATTGTATCCTATAAGATTTATCGCTGCTCCCGTACACACTACAACAATCAGTGGCAACATACTGTACTGGTTACAAGGGCAGCATGGCCAATAGTGCATACACACTAGCTGATATGCACTATTTGTCGTGCCGATATGGCAAATCATGCCGATATCGGCCAAGTGTGTAGCCGGCCTAACTAAGGGCCTGATTCAGACCCACTCGCGAGCGCTGAGCGCTCGCAAGCGGGTCGATGGTGCCCTAGTGTGCATGCGCACAACGGAGGGAGCTCCGTCGTGCGCATGTGCGAGACCCGCATATGGGTCTCGCACCAAAGGGGGCATGCTGTCGATGGTGAGTGACAGCACGCCCCCTTTGGTGGGCGTGCCGGGGGCGTTGCTGCCCAGACGGAGTCGTTCCCATGGGAATGCCTACCGTCTGGGGCCGGCCCCACTGACATCACTAGTGATGTCAGTGGGAGTGCTTTTGGCTCTGATAGAGCCAAAAGCACTCCTGGGCTTGCGACAGCGAGACCCTACCGCAGCATCGCGACCATCTTTTTGGCCGCTCGTATAAGCTATGGGTGGTCACCCACAGCTATGCGAGCGGCCAGGAGGCCGCTCCAATTTTAGGTAGGAGGGCCCTGATTCAGAGCGAGCGCTCTGGTCAGAGCGTCCGGCTCTGAATCAGGCCCTAAATATGTCCACTCTGCTCTCTCCAGTCATCGGCAGCAGGATGTGAGGAGGGAGGGGCTTCTCTAGCAGAGCAGACAGCGTATGAGTGACAGCTTTATACTGCTCAGATAGGATTACATTTTGGGCTGTGGATTAATAGATAGACAGTAAAAAGGTAGACAAGGTCTAGATAGACACCAGAGGTCAGACAGTCAACAGGTCGACTGGGACAAAAGGTCGACAGGGACAAAAGTTTGACACACACTGAACGTAGTCATGTAAGAAAGTTGACATGTACAAATGGTCAACAGGGTCAAAAAGGTCGTCATGAAAATGGTCGACACAAAAATGGTCGATGCATGATTTATTTTTTTAGCCCTAATTTTCACCCTAACCCTCCCTACCTCCTGGTACCTAACCCTAAATGTTGGGGTAGATGCCTGACCCTAGCCGTCCCTTCTATTGCCTAACCCTAACCCTCCTGTAAGTGCCTAACCCTAACCCTCCCTCCTGGTGCCTAACCCTAACCCTTCCTCCTGGTGTCTAACCCTAACCCTCCCTCCTGGTGCTTAACCCTAACCCTTCCTCCTGGTGCTTAACCCTAACTCTTCCCCCTGGTGCCTAACCGTAGCTCTCCCTCCTGCTGCCTAACCCTAACCCTCCCTCCTGGTGCCTAACCCTAACCCTCCAGTAAGTGCCTAACCCTAACAGTCCAGTAAGTGCTTAACCCTAACCCTCCAGTAAGTGCCTAACCCTAACTCTAGACCTAACCCAAAAACCATTTTTGTGCTGTCCATTTTCATGTCGACCTTTTTACACTGTCGACCATTTGTACCTGTCAACCTTCTTACATGTCTACCTTTAGTGTGTCGACCTTTGTCCCAGTCGACCTATTGTCTGTCTAAGACATGGTGTCTTCTAGTCATTGTTGACCTTTTTACTGTCTATCTATAGTCCGGAACCCTACTTTTTTGGAATTTTGTGGTCCTCTATGTAGAGAATTAAGGGGTCTATTTACTAAGCAGTGTTAGGAGACAGAGTGAAAAGTGATAAGAAAGTGATAAGGTGCCAGCCAATCAGCTCCCAACTATCATTTTTCAAACACAGCCTGTGAGATCACAGTTGGGAGCTGATTGGCTGGCACCTTATCACTTTTCACTCTGGGCCTGATTCAGACCCGCTCGCGAGTGCTATACGCTTGCGAGCCAGTCGATGGTGGCCCAGTGTGCATGCGCACGACGGAGCCGGCTTCGTCGTGCGCATGCGCGAGACCAGGATAGCGACGGGCAAACCGTCGCTCCGGGTCTCGTACCAAAGGGGGCTTGCTGTCGATGTTGAGTGACAGCACGCCCCCTTTGGTGGGCGGGCCGGGGGCGTGGCTGCCCAGACGGAGGCGTACCCATGGGAACGCCTACCGTCTGGGGCCGGCCCCACTGACATCAAAAGTGATGTCCGTGGGAGTGCTTTTCGGCTCTGTTTGAGCCGAAAGCACTCTAGGGCTTGCGGCAACGAGACCCTACCACAAAAGGCCGCTCTAAAAAAACAGAAGGCCGGCCCTGATTCAGAGCGAGCGCCCTGTCAGAGCGTCCAGCTCTGAATCAGGCCCTCTGTCTCCTAACACTGCTTAGTAAATAGACCCCTCAGTGCAGTACTGTACATGAGCTCCAGTTTGCATTAACTTGCATTTTAGGTTCAATGGGCATCACTATTCACAGGGGAGGTAGCCCATTTACAGGCTGAAACCACATTTATGAGAATGTGCCTATCAATTCAGAAGAAACCTGGCTGAGTAGTGTCGAATAAAATGCCTCACACCTCGCTGACATAAATGATTTCTTGTGATAGTTGGCATTATGAAGAAGAGTGGTCCTGTTAGAAGCAATTTTGAGGACTGATCAATATCCATAAGATACACTGTTGGGGAATGTTAAATATCACCTTTGTACAGAATGAAGCATTATATTCTGAACAAGATATGACTAAGGGCCTGATTCAGGGAAGGTGGTAATGCTGATATTCTCACCGCTGGACGATGCACTATGCATGTTTTGTGATGGTCTAATGATGCCGGTCGCAGAGATGATTAATTCACAAAGTGATTGCCAGTCGGGAACCATTTGTGGGTGGTAATGGGGGGGAGGTGTGTCACAACTGTTTTGTGGGCATGTCACAGCCTGCGCCTGTGACCCTATAAGCAGTTGTTAAGGGGCTCTGACATCTTCATTCTTTTGGCCATTCTGCGCTACTATAGAGTCCAATAACCAACCGATGTGCATCCAAAGGTTGCGTCCTTGAACGCAAACAGCGGAACTCAGATGTCTCAATACAAATCCCAGAATCTGCGACACATGCGCACGGGATCACAGCAGCGACACCATTTGCGTCCATCTCTGAATTAGACCCTAAGACACAGCTCACATGATTATAACTTTATAAAGTAAATTACTTTATATTTTGCCTTTGTAGTGTACATCTGGTAACACACGCGCTAAATATGGCACTAAGGCCCTGATTCAGAGCCGTACGCTCTGACCAGAGCGCTCGCTCTGAAACAGGGCTGTCCTATTTAAATTTGGAGCGGCCTTTTCGACGCTTGCATAGCTGTGGGTTACCACCCACAGCTTATGCAAGCGTCCATGATGATGGTCGCGATGGTCAAGACCATCGCGACCATCGGGCTTGCGACGAGACCCTGCGGTAGGGTCTCGCTGCCGCAAGCCCTGGAGTGATTTTGGCTCTATCAGAGCCAAAATCACTCCCACTGACATCACTACTGATGTCAGTGGGGCCGGCTTCAGACGGTAGGCGTTCCCATGGGAACACCTCCGTCTGGCAGCCATGCCCCCGGCACGCCCCCGAAAGGGGGCGTGCTGTCAATCACCATCAACAGCACTCCCCCTTTGGTGCGAGACCCCAAGCAACAGCTTGGCTGTCGCTATCCGGGTCTCGCGCATACGCACGACAGAGCTCCCTCCATCGTGTGCATGCGCATTTGGGTACCATCGACCCGCTTGCGAGCATCCTGCGCTCGCGAGCGGGTCTGAATGAGACCCTATGGTCATTGTTCGATTTGCCCACACACCTTGGTTGGAAAATCGGACACTCTCCATCGTATTCTTTAAGTATGATCGTATGATACCTGTACATACAGTCCAAAAATTGTTACCGACAGAATTCGTCTGACCTTATTTTCTGCCATCCCCGATATTGAGAGGAAAATGATCAGGGATAATTGTAATTTCTCTCCAACGCACACTGCAATATTGTGCCAACTGCCTGATATCAGCAAACAATGGTTTGAACAGAAAGTTTAAACTAAACTGACGTGGAGTGGAATATAGTGACAGCCCTGTTACCAGGCGATATGTTACAGCCCTGTTACCAGGCGATATGTTACAGCCCTGTTACCAGGCGATATGTTACTGCCCTGTAACCAGGCGATATGTTACAGCCCTGTTACCAGGCGATATGTTACAGCCCTGTTACCAGGTGATATGTTACAGCCCTGTTACCAGGCGATATGTTACAGCCCTGTTACCAGTCGATATGTTACAGCCCTGTTACCAGGCGATATGTTACAGCCCTGTTACCAGGCGATATGTTACTGCCCTGTAACCAGGCGATATGTTACAGCCCTGTTACCAGGCGATATGTTACAGCCCTGTTACCAGGCGATATGTTACTGCCCTGTAACCAGGCGATATGTTACTGCCCTGTAACCAGGCGATATGTTACTGTCCTGTAACCAGGCGATGTGTTACAGCCCTGTTACCAGGTGATGTGTTACAGCCCTGTTACCAGGCGATGTGTTACAGCCCTGTTACCAGGCGATGTGTTACAGCCCTGTTACCAGGTGATACGTTACAGCCCTGTTACCAGGCGATGTGTTACAGCCCTGTTACCAGGCGATGTGTTACAGCCCTGTTACCAGGCAATGTGTTACAGCCCTGTTACCAGGTGATATGTTACAGCCCTGTTACCAGGCAATATGTTACGGCCCTGTTACCAGGTGATATGTTACAGCCCTGTTACCAGGCGATGTGTTACAGCCCTGTTACCAAGCGATATGTTACAGCCCTGTTACCAGACGATATGTTACAGCCCTGTTACCAGGTGTTATGTTACAGCACTGTTACCAGGCGATATGTTACAGCCCTGTAACCAGACGATATGTTACAGCCCTGTAACCAGGCGATAAGTTACAGCACTGTTACCAGGTACCATGCGGTATCTTATCAGGCTCTGTAACCAGGTGATATGTTACAGCCATGTTACCAGGTGCAATATGTTAAAGCACTGTTACCAGGCAATATGTTACAGCCCTGTTACCAGGTGATATGTTACGGCCCTGTTACCAGGCAATATGTTACGGCCCTGTTACCAGGTGATATGTTACAGCCCTGTTACCAGGCGATATGTTACAGCCCTGTTACCAGGCGATGTGTTACAGCCCTGTTACTAGGCGATATGTTACAGCCCTGTTACCAGGTGTTATGTTACAGCACTGTTACCAGGCGATATGTTACGGCCCTGTTACCAGACGATTTGTTACAGCCCTGTAACCAGGCGATGTTACAGCACTGTTACCAGGTACCAGGCGATATGTTACCAGGCTCTGTAACCAGGTGATATGTTACAGCCATGTTACCAGGCTATGTATAAAAGCACTGTTACCAGGTGATATGTTACAGCCCTGTTACCAGGTGCAATATGTTACAGCCCTGTTAACAAGCGTTATGTTACAGCCCTGTTACCAGGCGATATGTTACAGCCCTGTAACCAGGCGATATGTTACAGCCCTGTTACCAGGTGCAATATGTTACAGCCCTGTTACCAGGCGATATGTTACAGCCCTGTTACCAGGCGATATGTTACAGCCCTGTTACCAGGCGATATGTTACAGCCCTGTTACCAGGTGCAATATGTTACAGCCCTGTAACCAGGCGATATGTTACAGCCCTGTTACCCGGCGATATGTTATGGCCCTGTAACCTGGTGATATGTTACGGCCCTGTAACCAGGCGATATGTTACAGCCCTGTTACCCGGCGATATGTTATGGCCCTGTAACCTGGTGATATGTTACGGCCCTGTAACCAGGCGATATGTTACAGCCCTGTAACCAGGTGATATGTTACACTCTGTAACCAGGCGATATGTTACAGCCCTGTTACCAGGCGATATGTTACGGCCCTGTAACAAGGCGATATGTTACGGCCCTGTAACCAGGCGATATGTTACAATGGGATGTCGGTGCTCAGGATAACGGTGGTCAGAATCCCGACACTGGCATCCCAACCCTCCTCTACCCCTAACCCTATCTCTCCCTCCCCAGTGCCTGAACCTAACCTTCCCTCCTAGAGCCTAAACCTAACATCCCCCTGCCCGCACCCTAACTCTCCCCCTAGTGCCTAAACCCTAATGCTAACCCTCCCCCTTACCCCGCTATTTACCTTTGGGTTTCTGGCGCTCAGAATGCCAGTGCTGGGATTCTGACAGGTGTCAGGATTCTGGTGCCGACATTCTGACCGCCAAAATCCCCGCTGTTGGGATATTGCCCGCGTCCCATTACAGCCCGGTTACCAGGAGATATGAGGTTACCAGGCGATATTTTCCAGCACTGTTACCAGGCAATAAGGAAAACTACAGCAAATCATTTTATAGTCAACTTCAGTTAAAACTTTAAAAATAAACGTTTTCGATTTGCCAAGTCCAGTGGAACTTTAACCTTACACAATATTATCGTTGCTAATGACAACGGCAGGCAACTTAAAAAATGCATGAAATTGTGTCTTCTCTTCACTGTGCGATGTGATTAACGTCACAAGGGCAGAGCAAAATAATTGGAAATTGCCCTTAAAGTCTGATATTCTGTAGCACAGAAGTGGCCTCTTTTAAAAATCCTTTTGGCCACACGTAACTGAGGTCAAGTGGTATCAAGTGATGCGTTTTGAAAAAGCTCAAGGCTAGTCTTCTTTGTCAGGCATTCTGGGGGAGGTTTATCAAAGCTTGGAGAGAGCTAAAGTGGAGAGAGATAAAGTACCAGTCAATCAGCTCCTGTCATATTATAGGTTGTGCCTGCAAGCTGACAGTTAGGAGCCGACTGGTTGGTACTCTCCCCTTTATCTCTCTCCATGGCGTGATACATCTGCTGTGAGGAGGCAGTCGGGAAGCCATAGATAGAGTCAGATAAAGAAAGTTATAGGGTTTGCCAATGACACCTATAAAAAATGTAAGGATCTGGCTAAAGTATATACTCTACGTATTGTATTGCCGCTCATCGGAATGGTGTCAATTGCTGTCTCGGGCATCAGAACCATCCTTGTTGAGATTTTAGGACAGATATGGGAGGACACACCTGTAATCTTGATTCAGTATTCTTGTAGGTAAGTTGGTGGAAAGAGATGAGGCAGAAGGGAATTGATATGATTTACCGCCCAAATACAGCATCCCGGCAGAGGAGGAAATCCCGATCATCCAAGGTAAATATTGTCTAACCTAATTCTACTCCCTAACCCTAACCCTCCCTTAGGGGTGCCTAACCCTAACCTTCTCCCCCAGTGCCTAACCCTAATCCCCCCTCTAAGTGCCTAAACCTAACCCCCCCTTCCCTGCCACCTAAACCTAAATCCCCCCTGGGGGTGCATAACCCCAAGTCCCCCCCAGGGGTGCCTAACGCTAATCCCCCCTTCCCCTAGCCTAAACCTAACCTCCCGGGGGATGCCTAACCCTAAGTCCCCCCCCGGGAACCCTAAACCTAACCCTCCCCCCCCTCGGCGTCCCTCGATCGGGATGCCGGGCGCCGGTCTACCGATGCCTGTCATTTAACCCTCGCCGGGATTAAGCATTCGGTAAGCCTAATTTTCTGTCTGCATACAAAGGATAATTGCTACTGTATGCAATAAAATATAATAAAGCGCCAATATGTTATGTAAAATGTAAGTTGCCCTCTTGTACAGTACACACAACACAGATGTCTTCTTATGATATTGAGTGGGTGGGTTCGTCTTACAATATGACATGTGGGCTGTGCATAGGACTTCATAGCAAAATCAACTTTATATATTGTTTCCATCTGTGATACTAAATAAGAAACACATGACATATGTTATTTTTCTGTTATTGAACTTTATATTTTTTTCCATTTAATAATAGACCCCTCCAGCTTGTATGATTCAGTTAGAGTAAGTTTGAAATGAGAAGTGAAGTAAAACTCCGATATCATGAACACCTCAAAGACGCCACTTTATTTTCTACTATTTGTAATTAAAAGTGTGCGCAAAATTCACTGTCTTCAGAATTGTTGTAGGTGAGAGGAATTATGTAATATAAAAAGAATACATTTACATTATTTATATATTCAACTAGTACGATTTTATGTAACATGCATCTTTTATGCTGGCAGCATATACGGCGATAATGTAGTAAATATTGGGAATGGGTTGGGTACGATATCCTGGCGGTGACCACCCGGCGGTCACAATACCGGCAGCGGAATCCTAACAGTCAAAATCCTGATGAATTTTAGTGTGTTTTCTAACCCTAACCCACCCCTCCCGCAGCCTAACCCTAACCCACCCTCCCGCAGCCTAACCCTAACCCACCCCTCCCGCAGCCTAACCCACCCTCCCGCAGCCTAACCCTATCCCACCCCTCCCGCAGCCTAACCCACCCTCCTGCAGCCTAACTCTAACCCACCCCTCCCGCAGCCTAACCCTAACCCACCCTCCCGCAACCTAACCCTAACCCACCCCTCCTGCAGCCTAACCCTAACCCACCCTCCCGCAGCCTACCCCTACCCCACCCCTCCCGCAGCCTAACCCTAACCCACCCTCCCGCAGCCTAACCCTATCCCACCCCTCCCACAGCCTAACCCTAACCCACCCCACCCGCAGCTTAACCCTAACCCTAACCCACCCCTCCCGCAGACTAACCCTAACCCACCCCTCCCGCAGCCTAACCCTAGCCCACCCTCCCGCAGCCTAACCCACCCTCCTGCAGCCTAACCCTAACCTACCCCTCCCACAGCCTAACCCTAACCCACCCCACCCGCAGCCTAACCCTAACCCACCCCTCCTGCAGCCTAACCCTAACCCACCCTCCCGCAGCCTAACCCTAACCCACCCCTCCAGCAGCCTAACCCACCCCTCCCACAGCCTAACCCTAACCCACCCTCCCGCAGCCTAACCCTAATCTACCCGTCCCGCAGCCTAACCCACCCTCCCGCAGCCTAACTCTAACCCACCCCTCCCGCAGACTAACCCTAACCCACCCCTCCCGTAGCCTAACCCTAACCTACCCCTCCCACAGCCTAACCCTAACCGACCGCTTTGGCAACCTAACCCTTACCGTCTCCTTTGGCAGCCTAACCCTAACCGTTCCCAGGGCTGTTAAGAGCCAGCCCAGGCCCGGGGAAAGTGGGCGTGACCTAATCATGTAAGGCATGGTCACACCTCCTTGGGGGGGGGGAATTTAACACCAGGGAGGGGTGCACTTTGAGTCCCTCAGGCCTGCACAAATCCAGGGGGGAAGGTGCATGATCAGTGTGATCGCTCCCCCAAACAGGCAGAGGAAACTGCTGCTGCCCAGCTGCTGACAGGAAAGAGGGAGGTGGGGAAGCGTCAAACCCGGGCCCCTCCAACATGCCCAGGTAATTAGTGCCCTCTCAGCGCCCCTGACTGCCCTCTTCGTCTGCTGAACCCTAACCGTCCCGTTTGGCAGCCTAAACCTAACCATCCCCTACTGCAGCCCAACCCTCCCCCTAGCAGTGTTAAATACGTTGACTAAAAGCATTCGTCGACAAAGGTTTTTTCTTTACTAAATTGTAACAATAACGAAAATAGGAAATTATTAATAACGGAAATTATGACGAAATCTGTGTTCATGATGTCCTGAAGAATAACGACGAGACGAAATAGCTGTGTCTATTGCATTTAGAAGCCACCAGCCTCCCCACGCCCTGCGAGTTTAGCGCACACATGCAGGATCTCGCGATAGTTGGGTAACGTACCCAGGAAGCACTGCGAGACGCTGTGATACGGATCGTGTCTCGTGGCGTGGACTTGTGGAGAGTGGAAAGTGAGACTAGCAGTCAGTGATCACCGGTGATGAGAGCTTTCAGTTAAGTAACACTGAGCGAGCAGTGCACGGTGCGCTGCCAAAGCACTGAGCTGGAGGAGGGTGCCAGCGGGACTGGAGGCAGGGAACGGGTCCGGGACCGCGAGTCAGGAGTGGGGCACTTTTTATGTATATATGCATATATTACAGTGTGGCATATAATGTGGGGACATGCACAGTCTGTGTGGCATATATTACAGTGTGGCATATAATGTGGGGGCATGCACAGTCTGTGTGGCATATATTACAGTGTGGCATATAATGTGGGGACATGCACAGTCTGTGTGGTATATATTACAGTGTGGCATATAATGTGGGGGCATGCACAGTCTGTGTGGTATATATTACAGTGTGGCATATAATGTGGGGGCATGCACAGTCTGTGTGGTATATATTACAGTGTGGCATATAATGTGGGGGCATGCACAGTCTGTGTGGTATATATTACAGTGTGGCATATAATGTGGGGGCATTCACAGTCTGTGTGGTATATATTACAGTGTGGCATATAATGTGGGGGCATGCACAGTCTGTGTGGCATATATTACAGTGTGACATATAAGGTGGGGGCGGCATGCACAGTCTGTGTGGTATATATTACAGTGTGACACATAATGTGGGGGCATGCACAGTCTGTGTGGTATATATTACAGTGTGGCATATTATGTGGGGGCATGCACAGTCTGTGTGGCATATATTACAGTGTGGCATATAATGTGGGGGCATGCACAGTATGTGTGGCATATAATGTGGGGGCATGCACTCTGTGTGGTATATATTACAGTGTGGCATATAATGTTAGGGCATGCACAGTCTGTGTGGTATATAATACAGTGTGGCATATAATGTGGAGGCATGCACAGTCTGTGTGGCATATATTACAGTGTGGCATATAATGTGGGGGCATGCACTGTCTGTGTGGCATATATTACAGTGTGACATATAATGTGGGGACATGCACAGTCTGTGTGGCATATATTACAGTGTGGCATACAATGTGGGGGCATGCACAGTCTGTGTGGTATATAATACAGTGTGGCATATATTACAGTGTGGCATATAATGTGGGGGCATGCACAGTCTGTGTGGTATATATTACAGTGTGGCATATAATGTGGGGGCATGCACAGTCTGTGTGGTAAATAATATAGTGTGGCATATAATGTGGGGGCATGCACAGTCTGTGTGGCATATATTACAGTGTGACATATAATGTGGGGACATGCACAGTCTGTGTGGCATATATTACAGTGTGGCATATAATGTGGGGGCATGCACAGTCTGTGTGGCATATATTACAGTGTGGCATATAATGTGGGGGCATGCACAGTCTGTGTGGAATATATTACAGTGTGGCATATAATGTGGGGGCATGCACATTCTGTGTGGCATATATTACAGTGTGGCATATAATGTGGGGGCATGAACAGTCTGTGTGGTATATATTACAGTGTGGCATATAATGTGGGGGCATGCACAGTCTGTGTGGTATATAATACAGTGTGGCATATAATGTGGGGGCATGCACAGTCTGTGTGGCATATATTACAGTGTTGCATATAATGTGGGGACATGCACAGTCTGTGTGGCATATATTACAGTGTGGCATATAATGTGGGGGCATGCACAGTCTGTGTGGCATATATTACAGTGTGGCATATAATGTGGAGGCATGCACAGTCTGTGTGGTACATATTACAGTGTGGCATATAATGTGGGGACATGCACAGTCTGTGTGGCATATATTACAGTGTGGCATATAATGTGGGGGCATGCACAGTCTGTGTGGCATATATTACAGTGTGGCATATAATGTGGGGGCATGCACAGTCTGTGTGGTATATATTACAGTGTGGCATATAATGTGGGGGCATGCACAGTCTGTGTGGCATATATTACAGTGTGGCATATAATGTGGGGGCATGAACAGTCTGTGTGGTATATATTACAGTGTGGCATATAATGTGGGGGCATGCACAGTCTGTGTGGCATATATTACAGTGTGGCATATAATGTGGGGGCATGCACAGTCTGTGTGGCATATATTACAGTGTGGCATATAATGTGGGGGCATGCACAGTCTGTGTGGTACATAATACAGTGTGGCATATATTACAGTGTGGCATATAATGTGGGGCCATGCACAGTCTTTGTGGTATATAATACAGTGTGGCATATAATGTGGGGGCATGCACAGTCTGTGTGGTATATAATACAGTGTGGCATATAATGTGGGGGCATGCACAGTCTGTGTGGCATATATTACACTGTGACATATAATGTGGGGACATGCACAGTCTGTGTGGCATATATTACAGTGTGGCATATAATGTGGAGGCATGCACAGTCTGTGTGGTATATAATACAGTGTGGCATATAATGTGGGGGCATGCACAGTCTGTGTGGCATATATTACAGTGTGGCATATAATGTGGGGACATGCACAGTCTGTGTGGTATATAATACAGTGTGGCATATAATGTGGGGGCATGCACAGTCTGTGTGGTATATATTACAGTGTGACACAATATGGGGGCATGCACAGTCTGTGTGGTATATAATACAGTGTGGCATATAATGTGGGGGCATGCACAGTCTGTGTGGCATATATTAAAGTGTCACATATAATGTGGGGACATGCACAGTCTGTGTGGCATATATTACAGTGTGGCATATAATGTGGGGGCATGCACAGTCTGTGTGGCATATATTACAGTGTGGCATATAATGTGGAGGCATGCACAGTCTGTGTAGTACATATTACAGTGTGGCATATAATGTGGGGACATGCACAGTCTGTGTGGCATATAATACAGTGTGGCATATAATGTGGGGGCATGCACAGTCTGTGTGGCATATATTACAGTGTGGCATATAATGTGGGGGCATGCACAGTCTGTGTGGTATATATTACAGTGTGGCATATAATGTGGGGGCATGCACAGTCTGTGTGGCATATATTACAGTGTGGCATATAATGTGGGGGCATGAACAGTCTGTGTGGTATATATTACAGTGTGGCATATAATGTGGGGGCATGCACAGTCTGTGTGGCATATATTACAGTGTGACATATAATGTGGGGACATGCACAGTCTGTGTGGTATATATTACAGTGTGGCATATAATGTGGGGACATGCACAGTCTGTGTGGCATATATTACAGTGTGGCATATAATGTGGGGGCATGCACAGTCTGTGTGGTATATATTACAGTGTGACACAATGTGGGGGCATGCACAGTCTGTGTGGTATATAATACAGTGTGGCATATAATGTGGGGGCATGCACAGTCTGTGTGGCATATATTACAGTGTCACATATAATGTGGGGACATGCACAGTCTGTGTGGCATATATTACAGTGTGGCATATAATGTGGGGGCATGCACAGTCTGTGTGGCATATATTACAGTGTGGCATATAATGTGGAGGCATGCACAGTCTGTGTGGTACATATTACAGTGTGGCATATAATGTGGGGGCATGCACAGTCTGTGTGGCATATATTACAGTGTGGCATATAATGTGGGGGCATGAACAGTCTGTGTGGTATATATTACAGTGTGGCATATAATGTGGGGGCATGCACAGTCTGTGTGGCATATATTACAGTGTGGCATATAATGTGGGGGCATGAACAGTCTGTGTGGTATATATTACAGTGTGGCATATAATGTGGGGGCATGCACAGTCTGTGTGGCATATATTACAGTGTGGCATATAATGTGGAGGCATGCACAGTCTGTGTGGTACATATTACAGTGTGGCATATAATGTGGGGACATGCACAGTCTGTGTGGCATATATTACAGTGTGGCATATAATGTGGGGGCATGGACAGTCTGTGTGGTATATTTTACAGTGTGGCATATAATGTGGGGGCATGCACAGTCTGTGTGGCATATATTACAGTGTGGCATATAATGTGGGGGCATGCACAGTCTGTGTGGCATATATTACAGTGTGGCATATAATGTGGGTGCATGCACAGTCTGTGTGGTATATATTACAGTGTGGCATATAATGTGGGGGCATGCACAGTCTGTGTGGCATATATTACAGTGTGGCATATAATGTGGGGGCATGAACAGTCTGTGTGGTATATATTACAGTGTGGCATATAATGTGGGGGCATGCACAGTCTGTGTGGCATATATTACAGTGTGGCATATAATGTGGGGGCATGCACAGTCTGTGTGGCATATATTACAGTGTGGCATATAATGTGGGGACATGCACAGTCTGTGTGGTATATATTACAGTGTGGCATATAATGTGGGGACATGCACAGTCTGTGTGGCATATATTACAGTGTGGCATATAATGTGGGGGCATGCACAGTCTGTGTGGTATATATTACAGTGTGACACAATGTGGGGGCATGCACAGTCTGTGTGGTATATAATACAGTGTGGCATATAATGTGGGGGCATGCACAGTCTGTGAGGCATATATTACAGTGTCACATATAATGTGGGGACATGCACAGTCTGTGTGGCATATATTACAGTGTGGCATATAATGTGGGGGCATGCACAGTTTGTGTGGCATATATTACAGTGTGGCATATAATGTGGAGGCATGCACAGTCTGTGTGGTACATATTACAGTTTGGCATATAATGTGGGGACATGCACAGTCTGTGTGGCATATATTACAGTGTGGCATATAATGTGGGGGCATGCACAGTCTGTGTGGCATATATTACAGTGTGGCATATAATGTGGGGGCATGCACAGTCTGTGTGGTATATATTACAGTGTGGCATATAATGTGGGGGCATGCACAGTCTGTGTGGCATATATTACAGTGTGGCATATAATGTGGGGGCATGAACAGTCTGTGTGGTATATATTACAGTGTGGCATATAATGTGGGGGCATGCACAGTCTGTGTGGCATATATTACAGTGTGGCATATAATGTGGGGGCATGCACAGTCTGTGTGGCATATATTACAGTGTGGCATATAATGTGGGGACATGCACAGTCTGTGTGGTATATATTACAGTGTGGCATATAATGTGGGGACATGCACAGTCTGTGTGGCATATATTACAGTGTGGCATATAATGTGGGGGCATGCACAGTCAGTTATGACTAAAACATTGTCTAAAATTAGACTAAAATGTTAACTGAGATCCACTGACTAAATCTTGACTAAAAAACAAAAAAAAGACTAAAACTTGAGAAAATTTAGTCCAATTTTAAGAGAGCGACTAAGACTAAAAATAAATTGAAAATCCTAACCCTAACCCTGACCCTAAACCTAACCCTGACCCTAAACCTAACCCTAACCCTAATACTCACCATTGAGATTTGTCAGTGGTTTGACCATCGGGATTCTGCTGCCGCTTTTGCGACAGTCGGGATGCTCACCGTCGGGATCCTGCCTACATCCCATTGGGAATATCGGGACCAGGCAAACAATATGAAAACTGCGGCACAGTGTATTACAAATGATCAGCAGATCGCTTGTTAATTCTCCCTTGCTTTTATTTAGGAGGTAAATGTGGCTACGTCCATTCTGTACCAGCTGTAAAGCTCAACAATACAACATTTCAAGCAGGTTGTGTTTAACTTTTAACAAGACGCATTAGGTCCCTTTCCACTTGCTGACTCATTTACCAGGTTCCAACTGCAAATATTTGAGAATAAAAATAATTGATAAAAGCCTGTAATAGCAGCATTATAATTAGTATATCTTCTCCTACGCTAGAAAATGCCCCAGGCAGGAACACTGACCAAACGTTAAAACTGTTTTTAATATTTAATGACAAACAAACATTATCTGCTTTGTTCACATGGGGAATAGTTTCACTATTTCATTAACGCAGTATTTGTACATATTCCTCTCCGCAATCCGGGAAGTTTTTACAGAAAATCCCCAACTTTTCAATGTACCCGACTTAGGCATTAACTTCAGGAATTATTCTATATAGCATGTGATACTACTACTATTAATCTCCAACATATAATTAATGACTACATATTGTTAGAAAGGTCAATTTATCTGTGGAGATTTCCAGTAATTAACAGTAATGTTAATTGGGAAAATGTTCCTAATTATGAAAGCTGACATGTGGAATCACGTGATAAAATAATTTTCAAAATTGTATCAAGTAAATGGGAGCAATTCAATTAAATGTGATGTTGAATAGCGCCAGGAATAAGTGTCCGGAGCAGGGGCGTTTCTAGAGAGGTGGGGGCCCGTGTGCAGTCTCCGACACGGGCCCCCTCCTCTCTGCCCGGCGGCCGGCAGCACACTGAGCTGTCCGCGGCCAGCGCCAGAGTTATAGACTCAGGGCACTAGCGTGTGCCCAGAGTCTATAATGAATGCACAGATCACCGGGAAAATGGCAGCGGCGGCCATTTTCCCTGTACTGATCATGCGCAAACAACGGGAAAATGGGCGCCGCGGGCATTTTCCAGTCGTTTTACAGCGCCGGACCCCCGCGCCGACGTGGGACTCCGGAGAGGTAAGTAATATTATGGGTGCAGGGTGTGTGGTGCAGAGCCCCCCTGGACCCAGGGGCCCGTCTTCCCCGCACACCCTGCACCCGTTATAGATACGCCCCTGGTCCGGAGCTATTCAATTGGCCGCGATGTAAGCCCGCGACTAGAGAACTTCTGCTCGCATCCTCCTGAGGTGCCAGCAGAATTCCAACTAAACTAGCGCCACGATGCTAGTTGCGCACTGACTGAGTGTGCCAACAGCATCGCGCCCGGCACTTAAGATGGAGAATGCTGTTTACCGCATCTAAACACCAGGCATTAGGTGCTGTAAACTGCATCTCCCGACTTAAGTGCAGGGTGCAATGCGGACAGTTGAAAAGCTCTTGGCACTGATCCTCATCTCTATTCAACATCACATTAAATTGAATTTCCCCCAATGTCACCAAGGTAAACTAACTAGAAACTGATAGAAAATGTCTTCCCAAAAATGGCCGCAACCAGGGCAGTTACTAATTTTTTTTCATTGCTTCAACTTAATTAAGTTTCTCAACTTTAGAGAATATTTTTGCATTAATTACTTTTGGAAGAATTTGCCAAATTATGATCCACCTATAATTCTACTGAGATCTTTATGTCTCTTTAGAAATTCTCATATGCTGTACCAGGCTTCTGTCACTTGTTTTTAGTCATTGGCTTGGAAAATCTCGGACATTGCAATGGACAAGGAACTGGAAATAACATTTTTTTGCAGACCACTTATAAACAACATATTTTGTAAACGTACCTGTGAGCCCCGTCCTTGGAGAAGTAGACGGTGTAGGTCTGTATGTTCCCTCTTGTGTCTACCGGTGGCCGCCAGCTGAGACGTACAAATCGGCTAGAAACCAAGACAGGGACCACATCTCGGGGGGCGGAGGGAAGGATGCCGAGGCTGGGAACAGCTGCGGGGGAATGGGTGGATTCAGTCAGAGAAGTGGGTGATACAGAGGTTTGGGGTTCAGCAGGAAAAAGCGTAAGGGCAAGAACTAAATACATTGTATACACAAGGGGCCGGGCAGACATAGAGTGGGGATAGAGTAAAATATAATATATATCATTACTAAAGTATAATATCACTTTTGTCAATTAAATTTGAAACACTTTGTTAAAACTGTAACATAATAAATATATAATATTACAATAATGTAGACATCCCAGTAATAGTAAATACCTCTTTATGCAATATTTATTAATGCCGAACTTTTTTGTTTTACTCTTATGTCCCAATTAATAATCAGATGTTTAGTGAATGAGCAGCAGACAAAAAAAAAAATAGGGTTAGTCGAGGTGATTGAATTAATTGAGTGCTGGGATATACTTGTGATAAATCCACTTTTTCACAAAGTAGCAAATTATTATTAACATTTTCTACTGATTTCTGGTACAAAAATTTACACATATAATAAAGTAATTTCTACCGTCTTCTGGTGAGCTGGAGTATACATTTCACATCTATCATAAGTGACTTTGAAAGGATAATAATCTGAGCTATTACATCCCATCTACTGATCCCCACTAATCCCTATGTGAGAGACAAACCACATTTTCAAAATTGTTCTGTGAAATACAGTCGTTGACCCGTTTTGCATTAGTCAACAGAATTTCGCCTCTTTTGCTAGCAGAATGTGGCATTAGGTGTACCACGTGGGTAATAAATCAGAAAAGAAGGGGTATTTTCTGAACCTTGCTAAAAAGCAATAAGGTTCTTCCTATGCCATCGGGGCTGTGTGCCCCTGGGTGCTGAACAGGACTGAGATGTTTGGAGTAGCAGCATTGCTATGCCAGTGTTCCCAATATGATAGACAGGTCAGAGACTGTGCATGTGCTGGTCTATGGGAACATGGCGCCCATGCCATGTTCCCGGAGACTTCTTTACTGTGCACTCTCAAAACGCTGGGGACATTTTCCCAGTGATTTCTGCTGCAATGCTGACCGGCGGAGAGGTAAGTATAATTATGGGTGCAGCGTGTGTGATGTGGGGCCAGGGGCCTGTGTGCACCACATACCCTGCACCCATTAGAGATATGCCAGTGAGACAGATAATCCTCCAGTTTGGCCTCTTGTGAGTACACCATAGTGCTGGGAATGCAGTACAATGTTACATATGCATAAGAATTAAGATTATACTATCAACATGGCTGAGAGCACAAAAATGTTACATTCCTGCAAAGGAACAACAATAGAAAGAAATCATGTGCAACTATGTAACCAATGCTCATACATATTAGTACAGATATACATTAATTCCTACAGTGCTTTAAAGAGATATAAGACCTATAGATAGATAGATAGATAGATAGATAGATAGATAGATAGATAGATAGATAGATATGATATAGATAGATAGAAAGATAGATAGATAGATAGATAGATAGATATGAGATAGATAGATAGATTGATAGATAGAAGATAGATAGATATGAGATAGATAGATAGATAGATAGATAGATAGATAGATAGATAGATAGATAGATAGATAGATAGTAGATATGATTTAGATAGATAGAAGATAGATAGAAGAAAGATATGATATAGATAGATAGATAGATAGATAGATAGATAGAAGATAGATATGATATAGACAGATAGAAGATAGATATGATATAGATAGATAGAAGATAGATATGATATAGATAGATAGATAGATATGATATAGATAGATAGAAGATACATATGATATAGATAGATAGATAGATCGATCGATAGATAGATATGATATAGATAGATAGATAGATAGATAGATAGATAGATTATCTATCTATCTATCTATCTATCTATCTATCTATCTATATATATCATATCTATCTTCTATCTATCTATCTATCTATCTATCTAAAGCGGCCTATCCATTAGCAGATGCATTTCTGAACGATAAAAGACAAAAGATATCCCTTGAATATACCGGTGGCTGTGCTGAACGATATCTGTTATGTACATGACAGATTTTGGCAAACGACCGATGAACGATATTGCATGACATCATTCAGGGAGTGGATTTCTTTCTCCCCAGCGCTCTGTAATTGCTGCCATCACAGCCGCTGTCACCGCCACTACGTGGAGGAAGTTCTATCTCTTTCAGACCTCAGCATACACTGGGACAGGACTTGCGGGGATTCCGGCCACCCACTAGAGAACCACCGCCAAGTGCAGAGCAAGGATACCCCAGCATAGGGGTGGAACCAACTTGACTGAAGATCCAGAGTGCACACACCTAGATGGACGCTGCAGCTTACTAGTAAGGACATAGTGTGGACACCACCACAACACACACACAAGAACATCCAAAACCCTGGCGGCTTTCAGCTGTAGTGCGCTGAAAGATTGAAGTGCCGGAAGGGGCCCGAAATACCTGCAAGCTTAAGCGGCCAGCCATGGGTTTATACAGCCCTGGTCAGTGTACCTAGGTTTAGTCTACAGTGCATTTTGTGCTTCTGGCAAAGCCTGCAGTATAACCCTCTCTTTCCCCCCTGCAAGGTATATAACAGCACAGAACAAACTAAGCTCAAAATTGGACAGTTTGTTAAGTATAGGTCTTTCAGTGCTACAGCGATTGTCCTCCTTGTGCCTGTCCCTGATTTCTGTCTCATTTAAATTCCCAGCACTCAGAAAATCCAGATCCTGTGCTAGCAGAAAAGGCTGCTGGGACTGAACTCAGATACTGTCACACAGCACCTGTCCCACTCTACAGAGCAGCCAGTACTTACACTTTTACTGGAAAATAAGCCTTTATCATCCCTAATAATAGGTTCACTGTGGAGGAAATTGCAGTAATAAATGTGAACTAATAACGGCTATCAGAGACTCTTTATTTTTAGTGACTGACTTTCATGGACCACCGGTGAGACATTAAGCCAGTCCATAAATGCCACCGCTTATTTCATTTTTGCGTGTTTAGTGCAGTAAATACTGTACAACGGGCTTCATTTAGAGTCAGGAAAAAGACCAGTCGAAGGATCCACATGATGTATGCATCTGGGCCAACCATGTTGTGATACAAGTACTGTAGCACAAATGGGTTTTTTTTGCACTAAATTTTTTTTTGCACATTTTCTACGTATTTTTAGAACCAGGGCCAGATCCAGGAGCCCGAGCTGGTTGTGATTGGGATCATTACTGATTATGATTGGGATGGGGGATCTTTTAACCATTTAATGGCTTTATTACATTCAGATATATGCACAGATCACACTGATCTGTGCATGGTTCTGCTAAACACGCTGTTCATGAGGGGGGGGGGGTGGCTATTTTAAACTTCTGTTTTGGTCCAAGTTTGCTTAATTTACATCCGTTCTTGCAATCACGATTCTTGGTAAATGGGCTTTTTGTCTATGCAAAGTCACTGTTACTTTGATTTTTCGTGATGGTGTAAAAAAAAAAAAATGACGCTCCCGTTCTTTTTGTTGTGTTTACGACTCCTTGTGTTAGGGAACAGGGCATGGAGCAGGGGGGCCTTTAAGCGTGTCCGAAGTACAGTCAGGATGTGTTCAAACAAAAATGCTTCCCATAATGACAGCAAAGCAGACACTCATGCAACTCTTAGGAGATATATTACTTGTGGGTGCATGACCCCTGCTGCTGCTGCTGATTAGTGACCTCTTCTGATTGGCTGAGGGCCTGATTCAGTGATGGACGCTTTTGCGTAAACGATGTGTCTCAGGATCGGATCAACATCACGACCATCGGACGTGGTGTTTGCAACATCAACCGTATGAGTCAGCCTAAGCTTACACAGAATGGCCACCTCCTGCCCACTTGTGAGGCTAGTAAATCTGCGTTGGAAGACACTCGCCTCGGTACTCCTAGAAAACGGTGCTGATATGCCCCCTTTTTCTGGAAACGCAGGCAACTCCAACCCATGCTTGCCTACCCTCCCGATTCGGCCGGGAACCTCCCAAAAACCGGGTGCTGCTCCAAGCCCCCCAGAAAGGCAGGCGATCTATTCACGTTATTACAGTGGTAGTAGCAATACTGTACTGTAGGCCCATAGCAATAAAGCAAATTGTTTTTAAAGGTGATGACATATTGAAATTAACTTAAAGACCTTTCATTATGTATTTGCGTCTTGGTATAATTTCCTTTTAGATTGTGAATGTGACATTATCAGCTATTAATAGCACCACCAAGCCACTTGCTCATATGTATGGATTGTGTATTGTAATTTCAGCATTTACTATCAATCCATATGCTTCAGGGAACTCCAGTGAACTTTAGGAAAACAAATAACTGGGGCTTATTTCAGAAAATGTTGCCAGTAACAAAGTCACCGTAGATCATAGAGGCGTATTTAATCACATGGTGTGAAGAGCAATGAAGTGCTGAAATTAAATAGCGACCAACCAGATATCAGCTTTTAACTGTAACAAGTGTAGTCAGACTAATGAAAGTGGACATCTGATTGGTTGTTGGTTACAGCCAATGGGCAAAATTTACTAAGCGGTGGTTTGACAGCGGTTTCTATTCTATTCTAAACCCCAGCGGTTTGGTGGGGGTTTCTATTCTATTCTAAACGCCGAGGGGTTTGGTGGCGGTTTTGCAGTGGTTTCTAAATGACAGCCCTGTTCTACTCTATTCTAAAATGTGTTTTGACTGTGGTTTGGCGGTGGTTTTGTTATCTGCAGATTTACTAAGTCCAAAACCGCTGCAAAACTGCCGTCAAAACACATTTTAGAACAGAATAGAACAGGGCTGTCCTTTAGAAACCGCTGCAAAACCGCCACCAAACCCCCGGGGGTTTAGAATAGAATAGAAACCCCCACCAAACCGCCGGGGTTTAGAAAAGAATAGAAACTGCCTTCAAAACGCCGCTTAGTAAATTTTGCCCAATGTGTGCAATATGAATGTCCTCATTAAAAGAGCCTCATAGTAGCACAAATCATGTCTGTTCTAAGGCCCTCATTCAGAGCCGGACGCTCTGAGCAGAGCGCTCGCTCTGAATGAGGGCCGTCCTTCATAAAAATGGAGCGTCCTCCTGGACAAGGTTATTTGACAAAGATGATGAAAACCATTCGCAATCTCTCCCAGAAAGCCAAGTGACAATGACAGCCGGATGTGCAGTAATTATTTTTTCCATTACTTCCAAGGACCATAAGCTGTTTCCTGGTACATTTGTTATAAAAATATGCCGCAAAACTGAATTAAAGATGCTACAGTATTCTTAATTGTAGTTCCCAGGAAGATAGAGAGAAGCACATAGGTCATTCCCTGGTAACTCACATTACAAAGTGACATGCCAGACAATTAGCAATTCCTGTATGCAGTTTTCATTAAAGCATGGCCTATTGTCTTATTATCTTCTCAGTAAATAAAATTAATTTCACATAAATTCCTTTTGCTGTTGATAGCCATGCATGTACTTGCTGTGTCACTTTTTAACGTGAGTTACCATGGCACATATATGAAGATGTACGTTTCAAGTTGCCATTATGGGTTCCTTTTAGTTTATTAACTTTTATAGTGTCGTCTCCGATTTTCCCCTTTCCTATAATATCGTCTGTCAGTCCTATTCTAATCTTAATTTTAGCAATGACTGCAATTTGATATACAAATGTCTCCTCTTACACAGACACAAGGTGTGACTATGGAGCAGATGTACTAAGCTCTGGGAAGTGATAAAGTGGAGAGTGATAAACGAACAACCAATCAGCTCCTGTCATTTTTCAAACACAGCCTGTAAGATGACAGTTAGGAGCTGATTGGCTGGTAGTTTATCACTTTCCAGAGCTTGGTACATCTCGCCCTTAGACACTGCGCCGCGGGTAGCGGTTCCCAGGCTTTCGTGCTTATTTCTGAATTCTTCATCTTTGTCAAATGGTTGTTGAACCCAAGATTGCTTATAGTGTCCTCAGCACTAGGGATTGGTACTTTTGTCGCAATGGAGTTTGTACAAAGTCGCAGATTAAGCACAATGAAGCATGGTGCAATGTATCCGCAGAGCACCCGTATCACCATGGGTGCATTTATAATACTGTGGGGGCAGGGTGTGCGACGTACTGGGGCCCCTGGGTCCAAGGGGGCTCACACCACACACCCTGCACCCATACAGTATTACCTCTCCAGAGTCCAGCACCGGCACTGCAGAAATCACTGTGAAAATGGCGAGTCTGCCATTTTTCTAAAGATTTGCGCATGCGCAGTAGAGAGATCACCAGAACGAGAGCGCCATGTTCCTGGAGACCTGCGCATGTGCAGTAGACACTGGCACAATGCCAAAGTCTTTTCTGCAACTGCGCCAGCAAGAGGGGGAAGGGGCCCACACGGAGGCAGCACACGGGCACCTGCGTATCGATCCTCATTTTTGTTACCCAGGTTAGCAGAGACATAACAACCCTTCAGTGTGCCCTGTGCTGGTCCAGCTCCCTAACCGCATGCCGTTATGATGTCGATGTCCGGAGACTGCGGCCAGCAGCGATCCTGGCTGCAGGTTGCCTTTCCAGGTACCCTGTTAGCCAAAAGCAAGGGCCTTGGGTCATGGACGGTGCTTCCCCCAGAGCCCTGCACTCTGTGCGATGACACGTCGCACACCCCTAGTTATAGCCATGCAGGTTAGCATTCGAGTCGCACACAGCTACCTCATACAATGCCAGTGTCCAAGGTACCCGTGCATTGTTGAGTTAGTGATGTGAACACACAAAGTAGGTACAAAACTGTGTGGTGGAGCGCATGGAGCAGCTTAATTGTAAGGTCCATGGAGTGACAACGTAAGGCAGGTGCAATCTGACTGAGCCAGTTTAAACCCCGTGGTTGTGGGAGCAGTGTACCTGTAATGACTTTTGTTGTTAAGTGTCAGTCATTAGTCTTAGCCTATAGGGATCCTTGGGGGTTTGGCCTTGCTGGTATATTAGGTCTGTTATCCAAAGACTCAGCCTCTTTGTTTCTGGAAATCCCACCCTCCTCCCTGTTTGTTGTGTGTTTGTTTGTTATGTGTGTTGTGGCGGAAAGAACGGTAATGTGCTTTTAGTTATACAAATTAGATGGGTGCGCTCTCCTGGTTCAATGATAGGCCAGAAATGTCCCTTCAGGGAAATGACACAGCTCGTCCGGGCGTGCTTCTTGCTGGAGAGTTAAACACCAACGGTGATGTGTTTGGTCTGCGTGTGTTTTGTGCCAGTATGCGTTCTTTGTTGTCCGCCACCATACAAACTTTAAGCTCACAATCAATTTCAATGGGCAACATCTAAATATCTAATTCGATAGCCCAAATTCAAAATTGTATTAATTATTAATTAATTAAATATATTTGACCTTTAATTTTAAATCCAACTCCTGTTGTCCGTGTGTTTATGTTTAGATAAGTTTTTAGTTGTGTTAAGTCTGTAAGGTATAGTGCACATATCAACCATAGGGAGTTTTTGACAAACATAACTATTTGCATACCTCCTAACCAGGCTTGCCTACCCTCCCGATTTGGTCGGGAGCCTCCCGAATATCGGGTGCCGCTCCCGACCCCCCGGAAAGGCAGGCAAGCCTCCCGGCTGCAGCCTGCCCCCCGCACAACTACTAGAAACCCCCGCAGCGGGGATGCCCGATGACGCGATTCGCGCTGAATCGCGTCATCGTGGCTCTGCCCCCTGCTTTAAAATGCCTTTATTTTTGGTATTGTGAAGAGGGGGCGGGGCCACGATGACGCGTTCGTGCGGTCACGCCCCGCCCCCGCCCCCAAAACGCCGTCATAGCCGGCCACGCCTCCCCCTCTATGCAGGCATTCAGCTCCCTCCCGGAAGGAGGGAGCTGAATGTCGGCAAGTATGCTCCCAACATGACCCTCTCCAGGAGGGACACAATGCTCTGGTCCTGGACTTCCCTGGTAATTTATGATTGGTGGAGGCTCCAGGGGTGGGGCTGCAGCACAGTCCAAAATTCAAATAGGGGAGTCACACCAACTGCCAGTGAGTCCCAGCCAGTGGTGTTATTTGGCACATTGTGTGCAATTGCATAGATTTATGTGGACACATCTGTAGCCATTATTTGTGGAAAATTGGGACTATCCTTTGGTGAATTATGCAATAAACAGCACAATACACAGTGGGATGATGTTATATTGAATTTATGAGGCAGACAGGCAATTTATGAGGCTAATGTATGAGGGACTCTGAACCTGCACTAAGGTTTACCAAAAACAAAAATTTCTAAACCCAAAACAAAAGAGTGCATAAGCCCCTGCTATTTCACCTATTTATCCCAAGCTGATTCATCTGCAAGCTTCAGCTAAAAATTAGCAACTCACTCATACCTAGCAAGGCCTAGACATGTGAACCGTTGCCATGGTGACGCATCACTTATCCGTTGTCATGGAAAAGCCAGTAGATAAATATGCACCAATTCAACAATGCTAAAAGATTTATTTAGGCTGTGCTTATTATATTATATTGAGGGCTTGCCATTTTGTGTCTAGGATACAACATGTCTGTAATTATTCATACGGAGCTTTGTAGTAATATGGCTTGATTCAGTATGCTAGGCAGGGGCATTAATGAATTCAGTACCCACAAGTACAATGTACGCTGTGCTGTTCTGCATACCTTTACCACACCGAGACGTTTTATTTTTCTAGTAATCCATTTATGGAAAATAGGAACTATACAAGAAAGGGGTTTATGTTACATTGATGTTCATTTTGCCGTATACTACATGCACTGACTAACATAACAAAAAGGGACGATGAAGATTTGTTTTTTCAATATTATTTCACTAAACAGCATATACAGAGTTCCCTATCTCCATTCTAGACTTTATGGGGTCTATTTACTAAGCTTTGTTAGGAGATAAAATGAAGAGTGATAAGGTGCCAGCCAATCAGCTCTTAACTGTCATTTTTCAAACACAGCCTGTGACATGGCAGTTAGGAGCTGATTGGCTGGTACCTTATCCCCGTTCACTTTATCGCCTAACAAAGCTTAGTAAATAGTTGTAGCGCACGCAGGGGGGGTTCCGAGCATACAGAAACCCCCCCCCCAGGCGAATCAATTTTTTTTTTAAAGACGTAGAGAACCATGACTCTGCAGAGTCTGCAGGCCACCCGCGGCCGCGATTGGAGCTGCCGCACATGTGCAGCAGCTCCTCAGGCAGAGAGCTCTGATCGGAAGAGCTCTCTGCACTGGATACAGACGATACGGATGGCCGAGGGAGCTGAGGCGCATGTGCAGCATACTATCTGCTACGGTAGCCGCGGTGGTGAGCTCCTCCTCCTCAGCCCTGGGTTTATGTAAGTACTATATGCTGTATGTGTGTGTGTATATTCTGTGTATGTGTGTGTGTGTGTGTGTGTGTGTATGCTGTGTGTATGTATGCTATGTGTGAATGCATGCAAGCTTGTGTGTACAGTACAGTATGTATCCTGTGTTTTATGTTTGCTATGTGTGAATGAATGTATGTATGTATGCTGTGTGTGTATGTTTGCTATGTGTGTATGTTTGCTGTGTGTGTGTGTATGTATGCTATGTGTGTGTGTGTATGTATGCTATGTGTGTGTGTGTATGTATGCTGTGTGTGTATATTTGCTATGTGTGTATGTTTGCTGTGTGTGTGTGTATGTATGCTATGTGTGTGTGTGTATGTATGCTATGTGTGAATGAATGTATGTATGTATGCTGTGTGTGTATGTTTGCTATGTGTGTATGTTTGCTGTGTGTGTGTGTATGTATGCTCTGTGTGTGTGTGTATGTATGCTATGTGTGAATGAATGTATGTATGCTGTGTGTATGTTTGCTATGTGAGTATGTTTGCTATGTGTGTGTACAGTATGTATGCTATGTGTGTGTATGTATGCTATGTGTGTGTATGTATGCTATGTGTGTGTGAATGAATGTATGTATGCTGTGTGTATGTTTGCTATGTGAGTATGTTTGCTATGTGTGTGTACAGTATGTATGCTATGTGTGTGTATGTACGCTGTGTGTATGTATGCTATGTGTGAATGAATGTATGTATGCTGTGTGTATGTTTGCTATGTGAGTATGTTTGCTATGTGTGTGTACAGTATGTATGCTATGTGTGTGTATGTATGCTATGTGTGAATGAATTTATGTATGCTGTGTGTATGTTTGCTATGTGTGTATGTATGCTATGTGTGAATGCATGCAAGCTTGTGTGTCCAGTACAGTATGCATGCTGTATATCATACGTGCCTACTTTTGAAAAAGCATTTCAGGGAGATTATGAAAGCAGCACCTATAAGCGCGTGTTACAGTGGGCGTGTCCTGATAAATCTGAGAGGCGTGTCATACATGTGATGGGCGTGTACTGATAAATCTGAGAGGCGTGTCATACATGTGATGGGCGTGTACTGATAAATCTGAGAGGCGTGTCATACATGTGATGGGCGTGTACTGATAAATCTGAGAGGCGTGTCATACATGTGATGGGCGTGTACTGATAAATCTGAGAGGCGTGTCATACATGTGATGGGCGTGTACTGATAAATCTGAGAGGTGTGTTCTAAACCTGACTTACATCCACACGTAAACCAGCCCAAAAGCAGTTAGTAAGATCTGTATGTTGATGAAAACACACTAATACTTTTCAGAAATTCATAGGGATCATTGTGCCTTATAATAACCAATGCAAGGAAATGACACTAATGATCCCATTTGAATGTATATATCTCTGTTTTTTAATATAACAGCTTCATAATGGGGGTAAGGATGAAATGAGGGAGATTGCTAGACTCTTCAGGGAGACAGGGAGATTGCTACTATTTCAGGGAGTCTCCCTGACAATGAGGGAGAGTTGGCAAGTATGCTGTATATATATATATATATATATATATATATATAATGGAACCCCCCCTTAAAAATCCTGTGTTTGCCACAGAATAGACCCCTATATGTAGGAAGCAGAGATCCTCTAACCCAGTGGTTCCCAAACTTTTTTGAATCACGGCACCCTAGAGTATCAGCATTGTTTTCATGGCACCCCTAAGCCAAACATTTATTATTGAGAAATTCAGGAAAAAAAATGTAGTGTAGTAGGCTCAGTTATGTGGTGATGGACAGGTTTGTGGTTCTGTTTGTCCACATATTTACATTATATTGACCATAAATAATTTGATTTGGTGCTGGACCACCAACCTGAGGCACCCCTGCAAGTGTCCCAAGGCACCCCAGGGTGCCACGGTGCACAGTTTGGTAACCACTACTCTAACCAGTTGTTTTTCAGTTCTCAAAACAGTTTGGTGAATCGGGTCTATAGTTAAAAGCACAGTATTTTTTGAGTTTGAGTTCATTTGAATCATTTTTCGTGGGTACCTCGAACGGCGTGTAGTATTTGCAGTGTGGTTTAAAAAAATGCACAAGTGAATAGGATGCACAAGCAGCTTCTGCTGATTAAAATACTTTGCGGCATGCCTATATTCTGTGTGCGACTGTGGGTGTATCTGCATGAGAAACGCTACGTTACAGTGTCAGCGGCTGTGACACTGTAACGTAGCGTTTCGCATGCAGATACACCCACAGTCGCACACAGAATATCACTTTAATCAGCAGAAGCTGCTTACGCGTCCTATTCGCATCTCACTGCAAATAAGATACAATGTAAGGGAAAAAGATGCATGAAAAGATGCCCGGCACTACCGAATCGCGTCACAGCATGGCGCTACTAGAAGAACTGTTTTTAACCAGCAAGGAGGAGAGATGTACAGTAAGTGGACACATATCTCTCTCTCTCTCTCTATATACATATATATATATATATATATATATATATATATATACAGTGTATTTTTCGCAGAGAGGTGCATTTGGCGCCACAGTATAGCATACTTGTGAAAATAACAGCAGGATCTTCCGCCCCATTAAAATCTTGTGTACTTGTTAATGTTTGCGGTGACATGATGGCAAAGCCCTTCCACTTCTAACATACTGACTTGCAGATGCATGAGTTTCCTTTCCTGAAATACTCTGTGCCGCCATTTCTGATTGACTTCAAGTTGTGGTATTTTCACTAATTTGAATTTTTTTTGGAACTCCCCCTATGGGATCTCCCAGGGACAAGTGTGCGGAGGGGGCAGCAGATCATAATTCACAGTAAATCGCATCACCAAAGCCCCCCCCAAACACTCGCAAGGCAAATAATTGGGCTACTGTCCTGCAAGTGCAGGAGAACACCCCAAAATTCTGGAGTCTTAAGGACATCCCGGGAAAGTAGAAAGTAGGCAGGTATGCTCTGTGTATAAGTGAATTGGGTCAACCATTTTGGAAAAGTCAGCTGACTTACAGATATCTGCTCTCATTGAGATTGTTCACAAATTGGTCCGGAGTTGCTCAAAAGAACTAAGGAACCATGTTCCCATTTACAAAGCAGCTGTTGTGCCATTATTATCTACAGGACAGGTGTCATCTCCAGCACTAGACAGACCATCAGTGTGTGTATATCTTTGTTGTAAGGAATGCACTCGTGTGCTGCCTCCCTCCAGCACTATCCAGGCAGGAGAGAGCCGGCGCCCGGCAGTCACTATTACTTGCCCAGACTCAGCTAAGAGAGGTCTGATCC
Organism: Taudactylus pleione; assembly: GCA_031769625.1. Classification (NCBI taxonomy): domain Eukaryota; kingdom Metazoa; phylum Chordata; class Amphibia; order Anura; family Myobatrachidae; genus Taudactylus; species Taudactylus pleione. The sequence continues at coordinate 1,839,970 of JAUIMM010000561.1, read as the reverse complement.
AGTGGCGGATTTTACCTAGGGGCTGCAGTCCCCCCAGTAACATATACGCCACCCACAGGGACTGCCTAGCAGTGTGAGTGGCTTCCCATTAGAAGTGCTCCCTGCTAATGACATGATAGACAGGCAGTACCAAGGGACGGTGTTTTCTCCCCCTGGTACTGCCAGTCTGCACTGCAATTAGCAGAGAGAGCACTTGTCAATGGGATGCCACTCGCCTGCTATAACGGCAGCCCTTTCTGGCTTCTGCCGATACAGTTCTTAGACCCCCAAACCCCCTGTGGGACCTCCCCTCCCCCTCTTACCTCACGCTGCTGTGTGCTGGGCTGCATTGGCAGACTGCTCGCGGCAGCAGTCTCCTATGTCTGTGGGGGAGACCGATCGCATCCCCCCATGGCTTTGCACCTGGCTGCGGGGCAAACAGCGTCCCCCTCCCCCAGCGCACAGCACGGTTGGGTGGTGCTGCAAAAATCGGGCCTCCTGCCATTAGGCCAGGTTTCTTTCCACCCGGGCCGGGCCCGGTTCTCAGTGCCCCTGGCTGTGCCCCCTTTACTGCACAGTTACCATCGCAACATTTTTATTAATTTACACATTTGATTTGACAAAATGAAATTGATATTCTTCAGTTTTGTGATGGTTTGTCCCTGCCCAATATTTTTCTTTATAATAGTCGGTCAAGCAGTGAGAACGCTGCAAAGATGCAAAGAAATAAGATTTTGTAACCAAAATATATATAAGACAGACAAAAAATAAACTCTGTTATTATCAGCTTATATATTCCCTTTAAAATATTTTTTTTTCATCTGGTTTTATGAAAGTAGCTCTATCTGTTATGAGTCCTTATAACTTGTATTTATGATGGAAAATACTGTAATGCAGTTGGTCTCCGACTTTTCCTAAGCCAGCATTGTGTAATGTTTCAGAATGGTTTCCAATTGTGGATTTCTAGAGTCTGGAACAATGGTAAACAGCCACTTATCCAAAACGACAACAATTACAAAACAATCACTTGGATGCTAATTTATGTAAATGAGAAGAGGAAATCATATCCCTGAAATAATGCTCTGAATCCATTTATGTTTGTTTCATTCCGCTAAAAATAATCCTTTTTTTATTTGCAGAATTAAGCATCCATAGCCATTCTACCGCATAGTGTGTACTGTATGGAAAAGTCATTCACACATGCTATATGCCCAATGCTCAAGGATAGGAGAATCTGTGTTCTCCAACCATGGAGGAGCGAAGGATTTTCTGCTTTACAGAATACTGTGAGAAGTATATAATGCAGAGCATTTGGAATATTCTGAGAATGGAGTTACATGGAAAGAACTCTGTAATTGAGTGTTACTGAGTGCAAAGAAAATACCTGACCACCTAGAGAGGTCATGTCCATAGCTCTATAGATCTTTGATCTTCCATTTCTCATTGTATGCTAACATGTATTGTTCTATCACTGTAGTTCTCATAATACCAGCGGCGTATCTATAAAGGGTGCAGGGTGTTTGGTGCAGATGGGCCCCTGGGTCAAGGGGGTTCACATTACATTCCCTGCACCCATATTTTTAATACTTCCTCTCCAGAGTCCCGCGTCGGCAGTAGCAGCTCCTTACAAATCGCCTGGAAAATGGCCACCACGGCCATTTTCTCTGCATTTTGTGCATGCGCAGTAGAGTAATCACCAGGAAAATTTTCCCAGTGACCTGTGTAATTCATCATTGTGTTTTGGTTTTGGCAAAACCACCCTCAAGTGTTTTGGTTCAGATTCGTTTTGCTTTTTTTTGGATTCCCTAAAAATAAATAAAAAAGCATTAAAAACAGCTAAAATCATGTAATTTGGACCCGTTTTCATGCAATCCAAAACTCTACATCCCTAACATTTGTTATCCTAACCCATCCCTAACATTTCTTATCCTACCCCATCCCTAACATTTCTTATCCTGCCCCATCCCCAACATTTCTTATCCTACCCCATCCCTAACATTTCATATCCTACCCCATCCCTAACATTTCTTATCCTACCCCATCCCTAACATTTCTTATCCTACCCCATCCCTAACATTTATTATCCTACCCCATCTATAACATTTCTTATCCTACCCCATCTATAACATTTCTTATCCTACCTCAACCCTAATATTTCTCATCCTACCCCATCCCTAACATTTCTTATCCTACCCCATCCCTAACATTTCTTATCCTACCTCATCCCTAACATTTCTTATCCTACCCCATCCCTAACATTTCTTATCCTACCCCATCCCTAATATTTCTTATCCTACCCCATCCCTAACATTTATTATCCTACCCCATCTATAACATTTCTTATCCTACCCCATCCCTAACATTTCTTATCCTACCCCATCCCTAACATTTATTATCCTACCCCATCTATAACATTTCTTATCCTACCTCATCCCTAATATTTCTCATCCTACCCCATCCCTAACATTTCTTATCCTACCCCATCCCTAACATTTCTTATCCTACCTCATCCCTAACATTTCTTATCCTACCCCATCCCTAACATTTCTTATCCTACCCCATCCCTAACATTTCTTATCCTGCCCCATCCCCAACATTTCTTATCCTACCCCATCCCTAACATTTCTTATCCTACCCCATCCCTAACATTTCTTATCCTACCCCATCCCTAACATTTCTTATCCTACCCCATCCCTAACATTTCTTATCCTACCCCATCTATAACATTTCTTATCCTACCCCATCTATAACATTTCTTATCCTACCTCATCCCTAACATTTCTTATCCTACCCTATCCATAACATTTCTTATCCTACCCCATCCCCAACATTTCTTATCCTACCCCATCCCCAACATTTCTTATCCTACCTCATCCCTAATATTTCTCATCCTACCCCATCCTTAACATTTCTTATCCTACCCCATCCCTAACATTTCTTATCCTACCCCATCCCTAACATTTCTTATCCTACCCCATCTATAACATTTCTTATCCTACCCCATCTATAACATTTCTTATCCTACCTCATCCCTAACATTTCTTATCCTACCCTATCCATAACATTTCTTATCCTACCCCATCCCCAACATTTCTTATCCTACCTCATCCCCAACATTTCTTATCCTACCCCATCCCTAACATTTCTTATCCTACCCCATCCCTAACATTTCTTATCCTACCCCATCCCTAACATTTCTTATCCTACCCCATCCCTAACATTTCTTATCCTACCCCATCCCTAACATTTCTTATCCTACCTCATCCCTAACATTTCTTATCCTACTTCATCCCTAACATTTCTTATCCTACCTCATCCCTAACATTTCTTATCCTACCTCATCCCTAACATTTCTTATCCTACCCCATCCCTAACATTTCTTATCCTACCTCATTCCTAACATTTCTTATCCTACCCCATCCCTAACATTTCTTATCCTACCTCATCCGTAACATTTCTTATCCTACCTCATCCCTAACATTTCTTATCCTACCTCATCCCTAACATTTCTTATCCTACCCATCCCCAAAATTTCTCATCCTACCCCATCCCTAACATTTCTTATCCTACCCCATCCCTAACATTTCTTATCCTACCTCATCCCTAACATTTCTTATCCTACCTCATCCCTAACATTTCTTATCCTACCTCATCCCTAACATTTCTTATCCTACCCTATCCATAACATTTCTTATACTACCCGATCCCCAACATTTCTTATCCTACCCCATCCCAAACATTTCTTATCCTACCCCATCTATAACATTTCTTATCCTACCCCATCCCTAACATTTCTTAACCTACCCTATCCCTAACATTTCTTATCCTACCCCATCCCTAACATTTCTCATCCTACCCCATCCCTAACATTTCTTATCCTACCCCATCCCCGACATTTCTCATCCTACCCCATCCCTAACATTTCTTATCCTACCCCATCCCCAACATTTCTTATCCTACCCCATCCCCAACATTTCTTATCCTACCCCACCCCCAACATTTCTTATCCTACCCCATCCCTAACATTTCTTATCTTACCCCATCCCTAACATTTCTTATCCTACCCCATCCCTAACATTTCTTATCCTACCCTATCCCTAACATTTATTATCCTACCCCATCCCTAACATTTCTTATCCTACCCCATCCCTAGCATATCTTATCCTACCCCATCCCCAACATTTCTTATCCTACCCTATCCGCCCCCAATAATACATCACTAGAACATCAGCCATTCTGTAGACAGAGCTGGAGATCAGGGGTGTTTGTGTGTACACCCGCGTACCCCAGCACCCCATGTGCCTCCGCCTGTAGAGACGTCCATATGACATTCACTTTGCAGCTTGTAGAGGCACCTGGTTTTGGGGACTCCTCCCCCTGGATCACAAGGTGTATTTTAGCCTTTCTACAGCCCTGAACTGACAAATTAATATGTAACGCAATGCTCTGAGTAAATCATTGTGGTAATGTGTAAATTACAGTCTTTCATAAAACAGGTGAAATAAAGGCTGTCACTTATGGACAGATAAATTAGTTTCATATAATTTCATTAGTGAATATAAAGATTACCTATGTTATATGGAGACTGAATATTATTCTCACTGCTTGGACATCAGCCAATGAGGATATTATATTTTATATCCATCTCTCCCACTGGCCGATTTGTTTTATTGATACAGAAGGACAGAACTATTGTATCAATGCTGGTGAAGTAGTTTTTCCCATCTCCACCTAGATTCTGGCATTATAGTCACATTTAACTAGCGCCTGGATCCAGAATCATATAGAGAGAGTACCTGGGGACCGGAGTATTTATACGGTATAATGTGCAGCAGGTTTGACCTTTAAGATAAATTATAATAATTTTGCAGTTACAATCCCAACTTACAGACAGCTCAGATTTAACTGTGAGAGAGCTGAGATAACCTTCAGATGTGATATCGCATTCTGCATACTGAGACTATGGTTGTGAGCTTGTATCTGCATTGTGCATTGTACATGTGTGTGATGTTAGGGTGTTTGTGATACTGTACAAGTATTGTGTATGTGTTCACCAATCACTATGCAAAAGAGAAGGGGGAGCACAGAACCCCAATGTTACATATTAGCTGTGCCGTACCAGAGCAGTTCCCCCCCCCACCACAGTACACGTGACGTCATGATGTAGACACAGGTGCAGGAACCTCTGCCTTGTGCCCTGGGCAGCGTTACCCGTGCCACTCTTGGTACTGCCATGTGTGATATATTCTTATAATCCACACTGGGGGCACTGTACACTACGTACAGCATAGTATGGTATTTGTGAATAATACCAGAGATATATTTGTGCATATTTTCCCAATGAATAATATACTGTAGGGTTGATTTCAGAACTAGATGATAATAAGTGATAATTTATTATCGGGTCTATATAGTCTTATCGCCACTTATTGTGGCTATAAGAAATTAAGGTTCACCTAAATGTATTAAAAACACACGCAGGGACAGGGGTGTGTTAGAAGTGAAGTGATAGCTACTGCGATCACTTCACTTCTCCATCGGGGACTGGACGCACTACCGCGCACGAGCGGTCAGCTGACCATGCATGCGTGAGTGGACAGTGTTATTGAGGTATCCTACATCTCCCTGTAACTTTTGCGGAATGTAGCCCATAGGGTACAATGGCTAACGATCATATAGAGATGGCATCAGCCGCCGGTGCCAAGCTCCAGTATGCATCGCATTCTACAGCTTGGATAATTTGGCAAAAAAGCAGCCCCCATAGGTTTCTATTTTTTATGTGGTTGAAAATGGAGCATATATATCTGCGGTCCCCTGTACATACATTCGGGGGATACATAGGCGTCTTTATAATGGGTGCAAGATGTGCGGTGCACACGGGCCCCTGGGTACAGGGGGCCCACACCGCACACCCTTGCACCCATAGATAATTATACTTACCTCTCCGCCGATCCCGGACCGGCGCTGCATAGCAGCAAACACTCACTGGAAAAATGGCGGCGGACATTTTCCCAGTGATCTGTGCATGCGCTGAATAGATGTCCCTGGGAAAGTAGGCGCAGGCGCCTTTTTCCCCGGAGACCTGCACATGCGCAGTAGATTCTGGCATGAAGCCGGAATCTACAGCGCTCAGTGCCGCTAACAGAGACGAGGGGGCCCAAACGGAGGCTGCACACGGGCCCCCTCCTCCCTTAAAACGCCCCCTGGGGGGATACTTCATGTTTGCAGGTACCCCTTAAAAAGCCTGCAAATATTAATAGATAAATAGGCCCCTATATTACTACTGCCTGCTTATAATATCATTTACAACTCATGCATATTGCAATAAACATATAACATACAGTGATGCAGTGGAGGCTCCAGTGGTGAGGCTGCAGCGCAATCCAAAATTCAAACAGGGGAGCCGCACCAACTGCCGTTCTCGTTCCAAACACTGCCATACATCGCCAGACAAGAGTCACTGGCACTTGGTGGGGCTCCCCTATTTAAATTTTGGACTGTGCTGCAGCCTCACCTCTGGAGCCTCCAGTGCCGTGAGGATGCCTTTATTCTTAATAAAGCAGGTGCAGCATTACCTTAATTAATAGAAGATGGGACATATACTGACATAGCGAGTACCCACTAGTCAGTAATATTGAATCCGACAAGGCGTTATATACAAGTTCCTAAAATGTTATGACTGATACATAGAGGAGAGTAAGTGAGATAATTTAGGCTGCAATCCTGAGAGAACACGGCAAACACACATCCTGAGGAGTTGAAAGGTTCACATATGATCTGTGGTGGCCAGTGAAGGCTCAGGGATCAATAACTTCGATCTGAGATTCAGGCTGAGTGAAAGATTGACCTTGTTCCAGGAATCCATCATCTCGCATTAAGGAGCTGTCATGCTGTTTACTCTTCTACGCAGTCGGGATGAAAACAACAACAACCAAAAGGCATGATTTTGTTACTACTTCTTGTCGTAGATTTTAATAAGTATCTTCTGTTGCCTTGGGGGCGGCATGGAAAGCACGGAAATATGGCACTGTGCAGTGAGAAACTACAAAATCATATTTAGAACAAGAGCTGTTTGACTTTAGACAAAACAATGCAATAGTAGAGTTAACGGGTCTCTATAGCTTATTAATAATACATAAAGGGGAGATGTATTTTCTCGGTTTTGTATCCATTTGAAGAAAGAAAGGTTAAGAGAATCCACTTATAATAATAAGCTGGATACTAAAATAATAATTTTAATTTCAGTGCCACTTTCGTTTTTATTTCATTAACTGATCGTTTAAATGTCGTGGCCATTATTTAGGTTTACTGTGTGATAATACAGTCATATGCCTTCTAATGCTTAGAAACCTATAATGAGGGTTCAACTTCTGACTGCATCTTATACAGTATAATTGGGGGGACCTGCATGGCCTTACCAGCCTCAGCCCGTCTACGGTCCGTATTCAATTAGAGGCAAAAAGTCGGAGAAGTTTGGCCTGTCCGACTTTCCGTCTCCTTCACCAGATTCAGAGGCGAAAACTTTTCGTGCGCGTCCCCGCTTTTCGCCCTATTCAAAAGTGGGGAAATCAGTCTGTACCCCAAAAAAAGACGGAGTAACATAGGGAATCAATGTAGATGTGTTCTAATTGCCCTAATAAAAGTGTTTGGGGTACTTTGGTAATTTAAATTGTTTCTTATTAGCATCTTTGTAAAAGTGGTGAAGACTGGCATAAAGCTGTATTTTTTGGTGAAAATAAGTAGTTCAGTCAACTTTGGGGTACTTTAAAATGGGTCCTAGCCAGGGGCATTTCTAGAGAGGAGGGGGCCTGTGTGGAGTCTCCGACACGAGCCCCCTCCTTTCTGCCCGGTGGCAGGCAGCGCACTGAGCTGCTGTGCGGCCACCGCCGGAGTTATAGACTCTGGGCACTAGAGTGTGCCCAGAGTCTATAATGTATGCACAGGTCACCGTGAAAATGGCAGCGGCGGCCATTTTCCAGTTGTTTTACAGCGCCGGACCCCCGCGCCGATGTGGGACCTCGGAGAGGTAAGTAATATTATGGGTGCAGGGTGTGTGGTGCGGGGTCCCCCTGGACCCAGGGGCCCGTGTTCCCCGCACACCATGCACTCATTATAGATACGCCCCTGGTCCTAGCATATTTTAATGTTTCTAAAGTGAACTTTTAAAAAATTTTAAAAACGCACCTGCTGCATGCACCTGCAAACCCAAAAACACCTGACCCATCCTTGCAGACCCCCAAGAAGTCTATTTAGCTAGTTTTTATGCCTGTCCCCCCACTTTTTACATTTTCACCCCAAATATGAAAGGACTTATTTGGGGTGTTACTTTTTAGGCCATATTTGTCCTTTGGGGGACTGTGCCAAGGGTTCTGAGTCCCCATGTTTGCACCCCAACATAAAGATTTTGATCTTCTTCTCACCTGCTATTCATAGGAGATACTTTTTTGCCTATTACATTGAGTTTCCGCTTAGGCGAATTCCGTCTGGAATTGAATTTGGAGATTAGTTCCGAACAGGCGAAAAGCAGCAATAGGCGAAACTTTTTCGCCGATTACGGCTTTTCGCCTCTAACTGAATACGGCCCTATATGACCTATCTACGGTGAGAATAAAATTGCAGTTATCTTAGCTGATGGAAGATAAACGTTTGAGCCTTAACTGCGTCACTAAGAAAGCAAGACCAGCATTCCAATAACATAATCAATTTATTATTCACCAAACATAAACTTTTCTTTTGTCGTTGGTGGTTTAACCTCGCGGCCAGTTTCTGCGCGCTTCCAGCTGCTACACGCTATTAATGACTGTTTTGCAGCGTTGTGCCCTGTGTGGTTCCTCTCCTTCCTGAAATCTTAATTAACTTAGTGAGGAGGATACATCAATAATGTTCCATCAAGGCTGTGTATCCATTCCGAGCAAAATACCCAAAAGATAAAACCTTTTTGTTCTGCGCAAATGATCTGCCTTTTTCTTGTGTCTGATCGTGGTCACACACGCTGCGATACCCGCTACCGCATTGCGGACTCGTCTCCAAAATTACTCCTCTCTGTTTGTGTATGACTTGACCTGCCCTGTAAAGTTTAGACATACTGTGTATATTGACATCCCTTGTGTATTATAATAATTGTATATAGTGAAAACAAAACACCATGAATAATTTGAACAGGACCATGACTCTTGAAACTGACTGGTGTACTACCGTTGATATTTTGGCATACCTTCCCACCAGGGGCGGAATAGTGCAAAATTGGGACCCATACGGAAACGTAGTGACCCACTGATGCCTTTATAGCCTCCCGTGCTCCCCTGGTCTAACCTGCAAAAGAGCTGAAAAGGGGGCTATTCTGAGAACATGCCCATTGGGAGGACTCTGCTCTGTACTTTTTAAGCGGCCTGTAGAGCACTAGAATTTATGGGGCCTACAGTATTTATCAAGGATGTTGGACAATCAGAAACACCAGTGTATGCATGATTTATGATGGGGCCAATGCAGGAGATATCAGTGTAAGGATTGGAGCACACCGCCACCCTGAGGAGTAGCGAGGTTAACTCCAGTGAAGCACCTGCTCCAGGCGCCTGCTCAGGCCAGGGCGCTGGAGATCAGCTATACCGAAGAAGGGCAGAGCACCTGCTGAGCTGAGCGTGAAACACGTAAAGAGATCAGTGCTTCTAGAAAAGGGGCATGGTGTGGTCAGTGTGGCGTTTGTGGCTTCGCCCACACCACGCCCCCAGCAAGGACGCACTGATCTCTGTATAAGGCATAATGTGAATAAGGGGCACTACTATGGCATAATGTGAACTATGGACATTACTGTGGCATAATATGAAATGCGAGGACTACTGTTGAGCATAATGTGAAAAAATAGCCCGAACTGTGGCATAACGCAAATTAATGGGTACTACTAATGTGTGGCATAACGTGCATTATGGCCATTATTTTGTAACAGAATGTGAATAAGGGGCACTACTGTGGCATAACATGAATAAAAGACACTACTGTGTGGCGTAATGTGAATAAGGATCACTACTGTATGGCATAACGTGAATTATGGGTGCTACTGTGTGGTGTATTTTTAATTGGTGGAATTACTTTAGTGGGTTGGAATATATCTAGCCCTCCATGTCCCAGTTTGATACTGACCCTAATGTTTGTTTTTTATTTCCCTTTAATGTGCCCCTACATGCTGGACACGTCCCCTACCTGGCACACCTGGGGGGTGGGGAAACGGTAGCACACACATGCTCCGGGCGCCATGGCTAAACGCTACACCGCGCCACCCCCATACAAAGTTTCTGCTACTGTCTTTATTAAACTCCGACAACCAAAATTTTTTCCAAAGCTTCTCTCTGATAAGTAACCCTGCGTTTAGATGGCGTTAGCACTCTCTTTCTTATGGAAAGAGCCATTGGAGTCAAAGATGGATCTCTCCATAGCCCTTCACCTCCTAAAGCTCTTCTAGTGTGTTTAGGTCATGAACGCCCAGGAACAATGGCGGAAGCAGTGCTGCCACCACCATCAAAAAATGTTCCAGCCATATAGATTATTAATGAGTAGGTTACTGTGTAATAAAACATCGATAACCTGTACATTGGGAACTCCATGACTAGGCCACAAAGACTTAAATTATAGGCCTTCGGATTTTGGGTCTCACACTACATTTTATAACACTTTTTAGGATATTGGTAATATATTTTAACGTATGAAATAAAAGTTGCATTTTAGAACTAAAATGAGTGCCCCACAAAAGAGACTTGTTTTTTCCTCTCCCATCACTAAATAATAACCATATAATACAGGAGCATTCAAATCCAATGGCGGAAGGGAAGGGAAACGTAATTGGAAAATTAGACTCCCCAGCTCTAGGTTACAAGGTGCCCTTTATAAGGTCCACGAAACCCCCACATGCCCCCCCATCTGTATGTCCTGTTTTGTGCCAACCTATTCTATCCAATATGGTGCCGTCCCTGATCTGTATTGTGCTCCCCTGATCCGTATATCCTGTATTTTGCTCTCCCCACCTCACCCGCTTGACCAGTATTATGTTTTATATCCCCTTCCCCCCCAAAAAACAACAACTGTATGTCCTGTATTGTGTCTGTGCCCTTCCCCTCCTCCAGCTGTATATCCTGTATTGTGTCTGTGCCCTTCCCCTCCCCCAGCTGTATGTCCTGTATTGTGTCTGTGCCCTTCCCCTCCCCCAGCTGTATGTCCTGTATTGTGTCTGTGCCCTTCCCCTTCCTCAGCTGTATGTCCTATATTGTGTCTGTGCCCTTCCCCTCCCCCAGCTGTATGTCCTGTATTGTGTCTGTGCCTTCCCCTCCCCCAGCTGTATGTCCTGTATTGTGTCTGTGCCCTTCCCCTCCCCCAGCTGTATGTCCTATATTGTGTCTGTGCCCTTCCCCTCCCCCAGCTGTATGTCCTGTATTGTGTCTGTGCCCTTCCCCTCCCCCAGCAGTATGTCCTGTATTGTGTCTGTGCCCTTCCCCTCCCCCAGCTGTATGTCCTGTATTGTGTCTGTGCCCTTCCCCTCCCCCAGCTGTATGTCCTGTATTGTGTCTGTGCCCTTCCCCTCCCCCAGCTGTATGTCCTGCATTGTGTCTGTGCCCTTCCCCTCCCCCAGCTGTATGCCCTGTATTGTGTCTGTGCCCTTCCCCTCCCCCAGCTGTATGTCCTGTATTGTGTCTGTGCCCTTCCCCTCCCCCCAGCTGTATGTCCTGTATTGTTTCGTATTGTCCGCTCTCTCCCACCCCTGTCTCCTTGTTTCGTGCTGTGCTCTCAACACACTCCCTCCCTCTACACACAAATACACGAGCGGTAACTTACCCCAATAATGCTATCCTCCAGTTGTGTCCGCCACTGCTCTGTCGCCCATTCCAGTCCTCTGCTGTTGTGGTGCTCATTGGCTCTTCCAGTCTTTGACTGGCAACGTTGCAACGTCATTAGGTCATATCTGTGACTCTGTCAGGAACCTGGGATCTGGGCATCGGTATCATAGGTGCCGGTCTACATCTGGGGGAGCACTTGCTCCCCTATACCCCCATGGCTATACTGTTCAAACCTATCATAATTTTGGCTAATCCTTAAAATATCCATAATTATATATATATATGTATTATATTATATATGTGTAACCCCCCTTCAGTGTGCGGTGTGGTACATAGGTGCATTTGGAGTGATACACCTCCTATTGCCTCAGGCTAGCTCTCCAGGGTGTGGGCAATACCTGAGAAGGGGGTCCCTGCCCATGCAGGCTTTATAACAGTCACACATATAGATACAGGTATAGATAGACACATGTAGCAACAGTTCTATTGAATAACTTGGGCGCCAGACCTTCTCTTATAAAAATAAACCAATTTATTTCTCTCCTCCTGCACATGACTTTACAGGACAAGGATATGGTTACAGCAGCTTCTCCTCTCCCTCCAGCTCATATACTTGGCATGTCAGATGGTATATGACAATCTTATGGATATGGTTACATTACATCACCCTCTTCTTCACCAGCACAGTCTTTAAGCATAGTCACAATGAATGCTTTGCATTTTACCCACACAGGTCCACCTGGCCCTTTGCTGGCTGGTGCCTGTAGTTCTCCACTTCATATGTGCAGGTCCACCTAGCCCTTCGCTGGCTAGTGCCTGTAGTTCTCCACTTCATACGTGCAGGTCCACCTAGCCCTTTGCTGGCTGGTGCCTGTAGTTCTCCACTTCATATGTGCAGGTCCACCTAGCCCTTTGCTGGCTGGTGCCTGTAGTTCTCCACTTCATATGTGCAGGTCCACCTAGCCCTTCGCTGGCTGGTGCCTGTAGTTCTCCACTTCATACGTGCAGGTCCACCTAGCCCTTCGCTGGCTGGTGCCTGTAGTTCTCCACTTCATACGTGCAGGTCCACCTAGCCCTTTGCTGGCTGGTGCCTGTAGTTCTCCACTTCATACTTCAGGTCCACCTAGCCCTTTGCTGGCTGGTGCCTGTAGTTCACTTCATACATGCAGGTCCACCTGGCCCTATGCTGGATGGTGCCTGTAGTTCCACAGCTTCACACACATCTCACATAACTTCTTTTGCACTCTGCCTCTCCTTTGTCTCTTCTAAGACAATATACAGAGTGTCTCATACACAGTCTGCCTCTCTCTGCTCCCCTTCTCTTTCACATGGGACAGCAATATACAGACTTTTCTATTGCAGCTATCAGACGCTCAGCTGCTGCCCATCCCTATCCTACAGGAATGGCTCCTATAGCCACACTGCTACCACAGTGACCCCCCTTTAATGGCTGCTGGGTGGCTTTTATGCATAAGGGACTCCTCTGGTACCTTAACAGTAAAAGCTCCTGGGAAATTCCTCTTCCCCATCTCTTCAACACATATACTTGCGTCTCTTACCCCTCTCATGGGTGCTGAACACTTCACTGGGCTGCTCACACTGCAACCTTCCAGCTCTTTCTCTGTGGTCTCTCACAGACTTTATCTCAGTGGTCTCACTCTAGACCTATTTCTCCTTTGGCGTTAGATGGGCATCGTGGCAGTCACCACGGCCCCGCCAATCTCCCCCTGCCAGGGGAGCACAAGGGCTACATTTCTGCTTCCAGCTCTGAAGCTTCCCAAAGATGTCTGCTCTCTCCCAAATTCTTCTTCCCAACTCCCTTTGTTCTCTCCCCCTCCTCCCTCTGCTCTGCCAGCTACACACCCAGTCTTCCCACCCCTGCGTGTCTATCTCTCCAGCCCCTCCTTTACCTGAAAACTGACGGGTCTCAGGCATGTAATATCTACAACAGGAAGCAAGCTCTAACACTGAGAGGGGTGTATTTACAAATACCATCCCTTAGAGGGTGTTACATATGTATGTGTAATAATATGGACCTACTATAGCATATCGCGGCTCAGCCCGGTCCTTGCAACCTATACTTACCCTGTTCTGGGCCTGGAGCTGCAAGGTGGCCTATTTCTGTCACTATAGTTGGTGCAGTTAGGGGCAAAACCTAAGGCAGTGATTCCCAACCTCAGTCCTCAAGGCACACTAACAGTCCTGGTTTTAGTGATATCCATGCTTAAGCACAGATGGTTAAATCAAAATAACTAAGGTACTAATTAAGTCACCTGTGCTCAACTATGGCTATCCTTAAAACCTGGACTGTTAGTGTGCCTTGAGGAACGTGGTTGGGAACCCCTGACCTAAGGCTATCTATGTAATAATAACCAACATGACCTGTCTGATCTCCGTCATGTTCCCACGCTCCCACTGAGAGAGACAGGGACAGGACACCCTTGATTATTATATATCGCTATAGATTTGGCTCCTAATAGTAGTATGATAATTATATGGGGTTTTTTTTTTCATTTACACAATATTTCTTAAACTGTTTTACATTCTCTCTGCAATAAATGAGCTTTCTCTTTTTGTGTGTGTAAATTTGTGAATCCAACTGTGAATATAATTCTGCACCTACCGGAAAACTTGGCCTATTCAATACAGAATAAAGGGCTGAGCAACTGTAAATACGGAGACACAGCTTTGTGGAATAATCTGTATTCTGGTGCATTCATGCTGGTCCTTGAAATATTCTCTGTTTCTCCAGGGAATGTGCGGATCATTTACATGTTACTATTGTTGAGCAAACAAATATGTCCAAGTTTTATTTTTTGCTGAAAATGATTCATAATTGACTCTCCCCCCTCCTATAATTAGCATACAAAACACATTTTACAGAAATGAAATAAAAAGACAAACACAGACAAAATAAGCTTTTCATGAACTAGCTTGTTGGTTTGCAGCGAGCGTTTGGGCTTGGGGGACATTAGGACGATTTTGGCAAGCTGTTTCTGGTCTACTGAATTGTTAGCAATCGTATGCAAAGCATCTGTGTATCTGTTGCCATAAGGCCTTGTCCAGAACAGGCTGAGGATCTTGTTAATATCTGTACCAGGTCCAAAAACTATTTACTTCTGAGCAGGGGAGTTGTGGGGGAGGGGTGAGCAGGTACTAATCCCCTGGCTTGTTGAAGGGGCCTAGGGCCCCCAGGTTAGCCCCTGGCCGTGGGATGTGTGGCTCCCCCACATTCTCTGTGACGCACTTCAGCTCGGCGGGGGGTGCAGGCCGGTCGAGAGACTTGCCTAATCTTCCGGCGGAATGCCGGAAGCACTTGATTTTCGGGAGGCTCCCGGCAATTCCCGGAAGAGAAGGCATGCATGACGTACAAGTAGATTATTTTGTATTCTGGATCTGAGTGTAACAAAGAACAAAACATTATCGGGCCCGATCCTTAGTCGCATGCAACTCCGTTTGCGGCCGCATTCGGAAAACCAATGTTTTGCTAACAGAATTCTAACGCAACTATACACGCGGCTTCATGCGTACACATCGCGCCAACATTTCCGTTCGCAGACACAGCAGTCATCACTAGTATCGGGACGTCCACCTACAGATGCGCCCAAGTTCATTGTGGCTGATCGCACCACAAAAGCGAGCGCGCATCGAGCTATGCACCACGATTCACTATGGCGCGTCCTCGGGTGTTTGCGTCCCACCCAGGCCTATGGAGACACAAATGCGCATCTCTGGTCGCGGGAGTCCGTCTCGTGGCACGCATGGCGCGATTTGCTGCGCTACAGACAAGGATGTAAATGGGCATTTCTGTAGTCTATGCTGTCATCACATCTACCTGAAATAGGTGTCCCCCCAGCATACGCTCGACTCAAAATTAGGGTGCAACTCTGGCTACACGCCGACAACACTCGCATGACACTCCCATAAAATAGTCCCCTCACATCCATTTGCATTGCTGTCACCCAGAAACACCCATCTAGCGAATGCAGAGGAACTAACGATATTCGTCCTAGTCACCTGGAGATGCACACTGTATATTCGCTACAGCGCACGTGCAGTTTGCTAAAAATTTGCCAAATGCAGTCAGTAAAATGCAACACAGACGATGCCTTGGTATAAAGGAAGACAATAAGGCACACATAAGTTTGACTAGGGCCCCTTTGCCTTCTGAGGAAACCGGGAGTGTGTTTTTACCCAGAGAAACGCGTCAAGGATCTGAGACTGCCCAATACGGAGCACACGCCGGCTGCAGATATCCAGTTCCATTAGACACCTGTGAGCCGCTCCGCCCCAAACGGCACATTACTAAGAACTGAGACACTGTGGGATAGAGACTGCTCAAACTCAGTGGAGCGCACACTGGAACAGAGGTACCTGAGCCTTTCCGACGGACTCCCTCCAAATTGCGGAGAGACGGTCCCCCACTGGAGTGCTGGCTATCACCCACTGGTGAACATATCCAACAGCGTCTGGAAAAGGCTTACATCGGACCTCCTGCTGGGTGAACCAACCCCTCTGCCCACACGCTATTTTGGAAGTATATTAGCTGGTACTAACCAGCAATCGCTTATTTATGCCATTGAATATCTTTTGATACAAACAAACTCTTTGTCCATATGTGTCACTCTGAGGTTGGAAACAAGCTGTGTGACCACTCGTTCTGTATCAGCTGTACTGCCACTGTGAATTGCGGACCGTCATAGATCAAAGTGAGGCTAACTACCTTACAGGACTTTTTATTGTATTGATATATGTGTTGATATACAGTATGCCATATCCTATTACTCTTTTTTATATATATGTTTACAATTTATTTATTGCCATATCTTGTCATTATCAACCTACTTAGGATTCATAAAAATGCTACTTATAGTTTCTTGTTGAGAAGAATACTATGCAATTATAAGAATTTTACAATACATTTTCTTTTACTGAATTCTCCACGGCGCTGCACTGTTCATTTTCCCTTGTTATATATTGTGGGACGCAGAGCCCACTGTGGTAGCTGCCGAATCGAATTCCGGGTACACATTTTTAGAATACCAGCACACCTGTTCTCTTTACAACAGAACGATGACCTGTACATTGACCGCTCCTCTGACTCTTTACAAGTGCGGTCTATTTTTTTGGCAGTTGCCTTGGCGAAGAAGAATTACCGGACGGCACTGACCTGACTCATCGGTCAGTGTGATATTAATAAATAGGACCTGTCCAAAATTCTCAGCATCATTTATTTTAAAGTGTTCTGTGGTGGAATCTATAGAAACTGAGTTAGATGGATGATATCGAGGGGAGTGTGTGACCCCTCAGTAGGCACACATAAGTTTGACTAGGGCCTCAGAACAATACTCCATGCTGACGGGGGGGCAATCACATCAGCCAACAAGTCCCAGCCTTCCACAACATCCACACCCTCATCTCCTGAAATAATCTGTGCTGCTGAGAGCATTCTGAAGATCTGATTGGCTACAGGTTCTAGGAAATAAAGATAATCGTGCGGGATGCATGATGCATCGCATTCGAGATGCGATGCATCCTGCCGCTCTTTGCATGCATGCCAGCGTTAATTACGCCAGTAGGCATGAAGGAAAACGCAGCTCTCTCGGTAAGAGGTGTCCTTTTCGAGTGAGGGAAGAGGGGTCTATTTACTAAGCAGTGTTAGGAGACAGAGGGGGTCATTCAGACCCGCTCGCGAGCGCAGGACGCTCGCAAGCGGGTCGATGTTCCCCCACTGCGCATGCGCACGACGGAGGGAGCTCCATCTTGCGCATGCGCGAGACCCGGCGAGCGACGGGCTCTCCATTGCTCCGGGTCTCGCACCAAAGGGGGCGTCCTGTCTATGTTGATTGACAGCACGCCCCCTTTGGTGGGTGTGCCGGGGGCGTGCTTGCCAGACGGAGGCTTTCCCATGGGAACGCCTACCGTCTGAAGCCGGCCCCACTGACATCACTAGTGATGTCAGTGGGAGTAATTTGGCTCTGATAGAGCCAAAATCACTCCAGGGCTTGCGGCAGCGAGACGCTATCGCAGGGTCTCCGTCGCAAGCCCGATCGTCGCAATGGTCAAGACCATCGCGACCATCATCATGGACGCTCGCATATGCTGTGGGTGGTCACCCACAGCTATGCGAGTGGCTAGGAGGCCACTCCATTTTCATGGAGGAGGGCACTGATTCAGAGCGAGCGCTCTGGTCAGAGCGTTCGGCTCTGAATCAGGCCCAGAGTGAAAAGTGATAAGGTGCCAGCCAATCAGTTCCCAACTGTCAATTTTCAAACACAGCCTGTGAGATGGCAGTTAGGAGCTGATTGGCTGGTACTTTATCACTTTTCACTCTGTCTCCTAACACTGCTTAGTAAATAGACCCCTATGACCCAGAACTCCCTTTGGCATCCTTCTGCATATGTGCAGGAGGACACGTGACATGGGGGGTGCTGGGAGGGTTCTGGCTGGATCCCTCCCAGGAGGGTGTTGCGAATAGAAGCCTATAGCACCCACCGCATCAAAGCCATGGAATATATTGCATTCCGGGGCTTGATGCCTATAAGAAATGCGGTCAGACCCTCGCAAACTGCATTTTCAGGGGTTTGACAGCATTTCTTGCTTTACTGAATCCCGCCCAATAACAAAAAGTTACCAACATGATACCAACATGAAGCTCTAACTTGGAGTTTAAGGTGGTACTTTTTCTATATTTCACTCATACCAACCAATCAGTGGGACATGGGCGAGCCTAAGGAGAGGGACGAGGGGCTAGGCAGTGCCACCCATACACAGAAGAGCCATCCCTCCCACTTGTCCCCAGCCCACACTCCTCCACTGATAAGCGCCAACCACCACAGCTTCTTGCTTTGGCAGATGGGATGTGACGCTTGTCTGTGACATCATTCTGTGACACAACCTCCAGTATTACAATAACATGGCACCAATTGGCGCTTCATGTGGTGGCACCGTAAACGCATTATATTCACTGGATGAATATTATTATGCCACTAATTCAGTGTTTTAGGCAACATCTATATACAGAGACACTCAGGAGTAAATTTACTAAAGTGAGAGTTTTTAGAAGTGAGTTTTAGAAGTGATGTTGCCCATAGCAACCAATCAGATTCTAGCTATTATCTTCTAGGAGATGCAAGTTAAATGTTAAGTAGACTCTGATTGGTTGCTATGGGCAACATCTCTTCTAAAACTCACTTCTAAAAACTCTCACTTTAGTAAATTTACCCCTCAGTGTCTGAATTAGAAATACCATATGGTACAATACACTACTTTATTAATTCTTATTGAAAAAAAACAAAAAAAAACCGATTAGCATCCCCTTTAAATAATGTCACAATATATTTAAAATAAAATAAATGTATAAGAAATTAAAAAATGCTTAAATGTCTTTTTAGTTGGGATGATGCAACAGATTTCTCAATACTATGGTGGCCAGAGGCGGGCTGGACCCGGGGGGCAGGGAGCCATGTGCCCCCCGGGCCGCAGCGCCATGCGGGCCGCGGGCAGTCTGTGTCTCTGTGACACAGCTGCCTGCACAGCGCGTGTAGCGCTGACCAGACGGAGGCCCTGACTATATAAGGGGCACTGCATAAGGGTTACCACTATTGGGGCACTGCATGGGGGGTGGACTGCTACTGGGGGCACTATATAAGGGGCTTACTACTAGGGGCCAGTGGCGTAACTAGGATATTTGGAGCCCAGGGCAAATGTAAAAATGGAGACCCCCCCCTACCCTCCCTATGTGCAAAAAAAATGGGCGTGGTCACTTAAAAATGGGGCGTGTTAACATGACACACCCCTTTATCTTCACTCTGAACATTCCTTTCCATATGCACCTTAACCCCAGTAGTGTCCCTTGTACAGTACCCCAATATGCAATGCCCCCAGTTGTGGTCCCTCTTGCAGGCCCATAGTAGTGCCCCTTATACAGTACCCCCCCAGTAGTGGACCCCCTTATGCAGCCCCCAATTAGTTCCCCTTATACAGTACTCCCAGTATGCAATGCCCCGAGTAGTGGTCCCCCTTATGCAACCCCTCATTAGTTCCCCTTATTCAGTGCCCCAGTAGTGGTCTCCCTTATGCAGTGCCCCCCCTATAAACTACCCCCAGTAGTGGTCCACCTTATGAGTGCTCCTTTATATAGTGCCCCCAGCAGTAGTCCCCCCCTTATGCCGTGGTCCCTCTTATGCAGGCCCCCAGCAGTGATCCCAACTATCCAGTGCCCCTTGTACAGTGCCCCCTGTAGTTTTCCTCCCTATTTAGTGTCCCTAGTGGTCCCCCCAATGCAGTGCCCCTAGTAGTAAGCCCCTTACATAGTGCCCCAAGCAGTAGTCCTCCCCCCATGCAGTTTCCCCAGTAGTGGTCCCCTTTATGCAGTCCCTCAGTAGTGATCCCCCCTATCCGGTGCCCTTATACAGTGCCCCCTGTAGTTTTCCTCCCTATTTAGTGCCCCCAGTAGTGGTCACATAGTAGTAAGCCCCTTATATAGTGCCCCCAGTAGTAGTTCCCCCCCCCAGTAGAGGTTCCCCTCTTGATGCAGTGCCCCCAATAGTAGTCCCTCCCCAGTTGTAGTCCCCAGTAGTGCCCCACCCCCAGTAGTGGTCCCCCCCAGTAATGGTGCCCCCAGTAGTGCTCCCCCCTGTAATGGTGCCCCCAGTAGTGATCCCCCCCTGTAATGGTGCCCCCAGTAGTGGCCCCCCCCTGTAATGGTGCCCCCCCCCGATGTGCAGACACACAACACAATTGAAAAAAAAAAAATACACTTACCTGAATCCACGCTCCAGCTCCAGCCACTGCTCCCGGCGCCGCAGGTCAGTCCTCCCGGGCTGGCGCGCTCTGCATTATGGGAGAGACGTCATGACATCATGACGTCTCTCCCATTACCCACTGCAGGAGCCGGAAGGGATCTGGCTCTTGCAGTGGGAGCTCAGCAGTCAATGAGAGTCTGTCTGACTCACACACATCGCTGCCGCGCGGCGGTGATGTGTGTGCAGCAGCAGCAGCCAATTAGAGTCTGTCTGACTCTCATTGGCTGTTGGGTAACACACACATCGCTGCCGCACTGGCGGCGATGTGTGTGTTACTGCACAGCCTGAGCCCACCCTCCTCCTGGTGCTATTGGATAAGCGCTCAGGGGGAGGGAAGGTCTCGGCTGTGCAGCAAAGGACCAGCACTGGGCGCAGGGAAGCCTAGCACCGGTCCTTTGTAAATGTGTAGCGCTGACCGTATGGACCTGCCTCCTCCCTGGAACACTTGAGGGGGGGCGCCGTAGCACGCACGTGCTCCGGGCACCCTGGCTACATGCTACTCCTCTTCCAGGGCCACCTGCATGCATTTGCTCCCCAGGCTAAAAGTTGCCAGCCAGCCCCTGATGGTGACCCAGGACAGCACCCAGTACTGTAATGATAAACAAAATGGAGGCCCATCATTCAGCATCGGCAAGATGGCAGTTACAATAAAATTGCTGAAACTTTATTAAACACACTGGAACTGGACAATATCTTGGCCATTGGGTACCTGTAATCCCTCGCTGCTCCATTACCTAAATTTGTGCAAGGCATAAAAAAAAAGTAGACCTCATAACATGAAGGAGGGATACATCTGTAATCGGCAGAGCCTTCTACGGATTTCATATATCTGCGCTGCTCAATTTCCCCTCAGGCAACTTATACAAATATATAATGTGAATTAAACGGGCAGCATAAATCTATGACAATACAAGAACAGCTGAGCAGTCTCGGCTTTGTTTCTTGGGTCATCTGGGTAATGTTATGATATCTGGCAGACACGGTGCCTCCGGCAAAAAAAAATCAACTGTAGATCTCGCATTCAAATGCCGGTCACACTGGGATCGTTCCGAACGTCAGCTCTGATGGTGGAACATAAAGATTTCAGCCTGAAAGTTGTCAGAGAAGGATAAAGAAATCATCTGTGAAACTCCCCAGGATTTCCACGGCTGTACAACCTCACGCCAGGCTAAAATAACACGGCGACCGCGTGCTCGTCATACTTAAAGGGCAGCATACAGTAAGTAATGTAATGCAGCTCATTGAAATGTATAGTTTTTCCCAGCGCACACCATGCAGTAGATATAATAGACGAGCCGTATGGCATTTATATTTATGAATTTAACGCAGCTGCCGCAGAATAAAGATCCAGCAATCAAATTTATCTATCAATTTGCCACTAACGTAAATACGCTGTCACTGTTTTAGTGCTCCTTAATGCTTCTGGGTATTATTCCTGGTATTTATATTTATACTGTATGTATGGACAAATGTACTTTAAGCATTACGCTGGTGTTGTCTGTACATAAATGCATATGACCGCTTCACTTCTTCTGCACAGTGCTGGGTACTGTATCTGAATCAGTATCTGTCTATATACGGTTTGCTCCTGCATCCAGAATCTCATGACATCATGGTGGCCTCAGTGATACACACGTGACTCTGTTTCCCAAAAGTTCTGCTCAGGGGCGTATCTATAATGGGTGCAGGGTGTGCGGTCCAGGGGGGCCCCGCACCGCACACCCTGCACCCATAGTATTACTTACCTCTCCGGAGTCCCGCGTTGGCGTGGGGTCCATCGTTTGCGCATGCGCAGTACAGGGAAATTGGCCGCTGCAGCCATTTTCCCGGTGGCCTGCGCATACTCTATAGACTTTAGGTGCACTCTAGTGCCCAGGGTCTATAACTCCAGCGCTGGCCGCGCACAGCTCAGTGCACTGCCAGCCGCCGGACGGAGAGGAGGGGGCCATGTCGGAGACTGCACACGGGCCCCCTCCTTTCTAGAAACTCCCCTGGTTCTGCTGTAGAGTTGAACATGCTAATAGGAAGGGATGGACATCGGAATTTGATGGTTAGCCACCATTGATGTTTCCGGTTCGATTGAAGTACTTTTTCCAATCAAATAGCGAGAATTCAGCTGTTGCCAGTAATCGGATGCAGCTTTCCGAAGCCCATCTGTTTTTTTCAGCTGCAGACACCTGGAAGTGGTGTCCGAAACTCAGCTAAAGCTTACCCCCCAACTGTCCGGCAGCGGGAGAATAGATGCTATGCGCACAGCATCGATTCACAGTGTAGGGGGAGCCTGGGGGGCAGCCCAGCATCTCAGATGCTTCGTCCCTTTTCTAGCACATGCACCTAAGGAGTGTGCTATGTCCCGCATCAATGTCCCACATCAAGCTATTCCTGCTAACCATCGCAATCGTTATGCTATCGAATGGTTGCTAGTTGCCATCCCATTGCTGGATTTGATGTCAGAAGCCCGGCAACCATTCGATGCCAGGCTTCCGATGTCCATCCCAACCTATGGGTGAAAATCATACTTGTCTACCAATTTCTACTCCCCTCTGGGGAATTAAAAGTGGCAGCGCAGCCTAATGCAGAGGCGACTTCAGGCTCTATCGGTAGTGCTGTCCTTTGCAAAGTAAATCACATTTCTAGGGACATACCGTGGTAATCAACTGCGGTATGTACCCGAAGAGAGGCGGCATTGACCGCATCACGCATGCGATGCTTAGTACATCCCATCCCGCCCACCAACTGCAGCAAGAGACATGTGGCCTGATACAGACACGGTTGCAAGCGCAGAGCGCTCGCAACCGGGTCGATGGTGGCCCAGAGCGCATGCGCGCGACAGAGATGGCTCCATCGTGCGCATGCGCGAGACCCGGATAGCGACGGGCAAGCCGTCGCTCCGGGTCTCGAACCAAAGGGGGGATGTTGAGTGACAGCACGCCCCCTTTGGTGGGCGGGCCAGGGGAGTGGCTGCCCAAACAGAGGCGTTCCCATGTGAACGCCTCCGTCTGGGGCCGGCCCCACTGACATCACGAGTGATGTCAGTGGGAGAGATTTCGGCTCTGTAAGAGTTGAAATCTCTCTGGGGCTTGCAGCAACGAGACCCTACCACAATGGTCTCGTCGCAAGCCCGATGGTCACGATGGTCCTGACCATCGCGACCATCTTCCTGGCCGCTCGCTATAGCTGTGGGTGGTCACCCACAGCTATGCGAGCGGCCAGGAGGCTGCTCAAAAAAAAAAATAGCCCGGCCCTGATTCAGAGCGAGCGCTCTGTCAGAGCGAGCACTCAGGGCCATAGTTGCACTGACAGAGGAGGCCCTATACAGACAGTCAAATAGGGCTGGTGCAATCTTCGTTTTTGCGGCTGATGATGCTACAATGGTGATTCATAGTACGTACCACGTCAGAACAGCATCACAACCAGCGGGCATCTCAGTAGGCTCTGCACGGGTTGCGTAATTAGCATAAAGACACAGGCATGATTGCAGAAAAAGACGCAGCCGCTGCATCTGAGGATAGTAAACCATTAAGACACAACAGCTCACCCTTGTGGTAGAATGTGTTATAACCTCTAATAGATGCATTGCCTAAAACCAGTGTCAAAGTGCAATCTGGATATAGCAGAATCTATTAGCAGCCGTGATATTCTCTTAATCTATAAGTGTCCTCCATGTATACTGTACAGAAGATATGCAAGCACCTTCCTAATAGACTATTATGGAAACAGGCCGCAATGTCGGTCAGCCCGGACAGCTGTCTGCTCCCTGACGATATGACTGAGGGCTCTTCCACTCCACACTGAGCTAATGAGACTCAGAAATTCACAGCGGCACAGTGCAGCGGAGTAATTAAACCCACATAATACTGTGTAGCTATCAACCATTCTGGGCATAGACTTTCTCTCTTCAGACACCTGTATACTTGTTAGAGTAATAGTTCTGTAAAAATGCAGAATCAAGTATGGAAAACATTGAAAAACATCCATCTAAGACTGTAACCCACTATATATATATATATTATACACACACAAACACACGGAAATATATACATATAAATATATATATATATATATATATATACAGTCAGGTGCATAAATATTGGGACATTGACAGACTTTTCATATTTTGGCCTCTATTCACCACCACAATGGCTTTGAAATGAAACAAACAAGATGTGCTTTAACTGCAGACTTTCAGATTTAATTTGAGGGTAATTACATCCAAATCAGGTGAACGGTGTAGGAATTACAACAGTTTCTTTATGTGCCTCCCACTTTTTAAGGGGACAAAAGTAATGGGACAAACTAAACAATCCTAAATCTAACTTTCACTTATTAATACTTTGTTGCAAATCCTTTGCAGGCAATTACAGCCTGAAGTCTGGAACGCATAGACATCACCAGACGTTGGGTTTCATCCCTGGTGATGCTCTGCCAGGCCTCTACTGCAAATGTCTTCAGTTCCTGCTTGTTCTTGGGGCATTTTCCCTTCAGTTTTGTCTTCATCAAGTGAAATGCATGCTCAATCGGATTCAGGTCAGGGGATTGACTTGGCCATTGCATAACATTCCACTTTTTAGCCTTAAAAAACTCTTTGGTTGCTTTTGCAGTATGCTTCGGGTCATTGTCCATCTGCACTGTGAAGCTCCGTCCAATGAGTTCTGAAGCATTTGACTGAATATGAGCATATAATATTGCCTGAAACACTTCTGAATTCATTTTGCTGCTTTTGTCAGCAGTCACATCATCAATAAATACAAGGGAGCCAGTTCCATTGGCAGCCATACATGCCCACGCCATGACACTACCACCACCATGCTTCACTGATAAGGTGGTATGTTTTGGATCATGAGCAGTTTCTTTCCTTCTCCATACTCTTCTCTTCCCATCACTCTGGTACAAGTTGATCTTTGTCTCATCTATCCATAAGATGTTGTTCCAGAACTGTAATGGCTTTTTTAGATGTTGTTTGGCAAACTCTAATCTGGTCTTTCTGTTTTTGTGGCTCACCAATGGTTTACATCTTGTGGTGAACCCTCTATATTCACTCTTGTGAAGTCTTCTCTTGATTGTTGACTTTGACACATATACACCTACCTCCTGGAGAGTGTTCTTGATTTGGCCAACTGTTGTGAAGGGGTTTTTCTTCACCAGGGAAATAATTCTTCTGTCATCCACCACAGTTGTTTTCCGTCAGTTGTTTTCCGTGGTCTTCCGGGTCTTTTGTTGTTGCTGTGCTCTCCGGTGCGTTCTTTCTTTTTAAGAATGTTCCAAACGGTTGATTTGGCCACACCTAATGTTTTTGCTATCTCTGTGATGGGTTTGTTTTGATTTTTCAGCCTAGTGATGGCTTGCTTCACTGATAGTGACAGCTCTTTGGATCCCATATTGAGAGTCGACAGCAACTGATTCCAAATGCAAATGTCACACCTAGAATCAACTCCAGACCTTTTACCTGCTTAAATGATAATGAAATAACGAGGGAATAGCCCACACCTGTCCATGAAACAGCTTTTGAGTTGATAGTCCCATTACTTTTGGCCCCTTAAAAAATGGGAGGCACATATAGAAACCGCTGTAATTCCTACACCGTTCACCTGATTTGGATGTAATTACCCTCAAATTAAATCTGAAAGTCTGCAGTTAAAGCACATCTTGTTTGTTTCATTTCAAAGCCATTGTGGTAGTGAATAGAGGCCAAAATATGAAAATTCTGTCAATGTCCTAATATTTATGGACCTGACTGTATATATATATTTAAGACACACATTTTTCTAAATGTTTCCACTACTGTGGGTTTGATTCTAAATCACGCGTAATACGAGTGCAATTCCGTGTACTTACTGTGACCAGAATGCAGATGCCACTACACTCTCTGTATTCTGAATCATACTCACCTATGCAATCACACCGTTTCCAGCCCCGGCCCAAGCAAGCAACCCGACATCAGTATAAATGCCACTTACACGTACCCCATGCTACAGTAAGTCATACTTGCCTACTTTTGCAAACTAGTTTGAGGGAGATTCTAGTAGGTAGTAGTATGCACCGTGCGCACTGTTGAGAGGGCGTGTCATGCTCCACTCAAAGGTCGCGTCTAGCGCCACATATGCGCGTATATGTGCTTAAATGCTTGTTGTGATATATTTCTATATAACATTAGTAGCAATATTTTTGGGGATATTTTGCTGCCTGCAACATGGATTTCATGTTTTCAACTATTCACTCTGATCTTTATTTTCTTCTCGCTCAGATGCAACAATTTTAAACCTATATTTGGCCTGGTTTACCACATATATGAAATTACAGACTTACTTTAATTATCCACTACGTCTTTGGCAGCTGAGGCTTACTCAGAAGGCTGACGGCCGCCTGATCTACGTTCCATGTTTCCGGTTTAGTGTGTGAGCGGCGGATGTGAGATGCTGTCAGTGGGCGTCTCTAAGCCCAGGATGGCCAGTGAGTCATTAGCATGTTTTCGCAATTGCGATCCGTGAGATATCACAGCTGCGTTGGCATTTGCGTCCATCTCTGAAACGGGACCTCTATCAACTAATAACAGCGTAAGTTTTAAATTAACCTGACATTCATATTGGGTCAGTCCCTAGGAAATCGATAGGTGGCGCACGCGCACCCATGAATATTGGAAAATATTATGATTCAATTAAGAAGGCTCTCCGATAGAGGGTGCTGCAGTGGTCATAGATTGTACTATACATTTCCTCTGGTCTAAAATATACCAAAGATGAATGAACTGGATCTGGTCTAAAGATCTACAGTAAAAAGGTAGACAATGTCTTGATAGACACCAGATGTTAGACAGGCAACAAAAGGTCGACAGGGACAAAAGGTTGACAAACTAAAGGTCGACATGTAAGAAGGACGACTGGTGCAAATGGTGGACAGGTGCAAATGGTCAACATGAAAATGGTCGATATGAAAATGGTCGACACGTGATTTATTTTTATTTTTTTAGGGTTTGGTTTAGGCACTTACCCCAACAGTTAGGGTTAGGCACCAGGAGGGAGGGTTAGGGTGAAGGTTAGAAAAAAAAAATGTGTCGACCATTTTCGACATTTGACCACGTCGACCATTGTACCTGTCGACCTCCTTACATGTCGACCTTTAGTGTGTCAGTCTTTTGTCCCTGTCGACCTATTGCCTGTCTAACATCTGGTGTCTATCTAGACATTGTCTACCTTTTTACTATAGATCTTTCAATCCATAACCGAATGAACTATCATCACTCCTGTCTGTATTATAGGTCTAATAAAAATAAAATTAAAAAGCCACTGCAGCCACTACGTAATGCATAATAAATAAATAACTTTAAAACACAAAAAGCACAGTGCTACTGGTAAGAGAGTATTAAAAAGTTAAAACATGTTTCTGTAAAGGAATAAAATATGACTTTTATGGTAAATCACAAACTGTCCTCATAATCTGTGTGTAAAATGCCCACCTATAGTTCTGCAGACTGGATTCAGTAATGCCAACACTTTGCAGAGCAACGCTGTGCGTCTTATGCAGCACAGCACTGTAATAGGGCCATACAATGGGGGAGAGGTACTTTGTTCTGCTTTCCTGTTTCATATAGTAAAACCTCTGCATGTGCACTGAATCAGAATAATTGCAAACATAGTAGTGACTGTTAAAGTACTCTTGTAAGAGGCTGCATTTTTGTTAAATGTATTTGTGACATTATTATACTGTGCTGTTGGTAAAATCAATTTACCATTTATTCTCAGCATCAGGGAATGTGTAACACAGAATGCAGAAAGTCTGAGGACTAGGAGGAACACCTACAATATAGTTATTTGTGATTATTGACAGTAAATGTGTGTTCAGCGAATGACGAGCCCCCGGCTGATGATGGTTGTATCTCTGCGGTATTACTGCTTGTTATAATATAACAAAATAACCAAGAGATTAGAGAAGAGCTATCATCAATCTCATGTGTGTCACTTCCTCAACTGTATTACAGGCAGCGGTGCGGGAGCCTTCAGTTATCTATATGAAGCCTGTGACATCCGCTGTGTATAGGTGACAGGTGCGGGGCAAATGTTGCACGCAAAGTGGACTTCAAGCACCATATGTGAATGACCCCCCAAAAGCATATTTAATTACTAAGTTCTCGGCAACATCACAGCCTGGACCAACAAAATATGTTTTCATTCTCTAAATCGCAATGGACTTGTGAAAACGGAATCGGTATGAGATACCAGCGCTCAGGATCCCGGTTGCTAGAATCCAGACGTCGGCATCCCGAAAAGGTTAACCTACCGACACATGTTGGTCGTTATTCTAACCCTCTCCCTTTCCTAACCCCACCTATTTGGTGCCTAACCCTAACCCTCCCACCAAAGTGCCTAACCCTAACCTCCCCCTCCCCGGTGCCTAACCCTCCCCCCTTAGTGCCTAACCCTAACCCTCCTCCTAGTGCCTAACCCTAACCCCCCACCCTAGTGCCTAACCCCCCCACCCTAGTGCCTAACCCTAACCCTCCTCCTAGTGCCTAGCCCTAACCCTCCCCACTTAGTGCCTAACCCTAACCCTCCTCCTAGTGTCTAACCCTAACCTCCCCCTCCCCGGTGCCTAACACTAACCCTCCCCCCTTAGTGCCTAACCCTAACCCTCCTCCTAGTGCCTAACCCTAACCCCCCCACCCTAGTGACTAACCCCCCCACCCTAGTGCCTAACCCTAACCCTCCTCCTAGTGCCTAACCCTAACCTCCCCCTCCCCGGTGCCTAACCCTAACCCTCCCTCCTTAGTGCCTAACCCTAACCCTCCCCCCTTAGTGCCTAACCCTAACCCTCCTCCTAGTGCCTAACCCTAACCCCCCCACCCTAGTGCCTAACCCCCCCACCCTAGTGCCTAACCCTAACCCTCCTCCTAGTGCCTAACCCTAACCTCCCCCTCCCCCGGTGCCTAACCCTAACCCTCCCCCCTTAGTGCCTAACCCTCCTCCTAGTGTCTAACCCTAACCTCCCCCTCCCCGGTGCCTAACCCTAACCCTCCCCCCTTAGTGCCTAACCCTAACCCTCCCCCCTTAGTGCCTAACCCTAGCCCTCCCCCTTAGTGCCTAACCCTAACCCTCCTCCTAGTGCCTAACCCTAACCCCCCACCCCAGTGCCTAACCCTAACCCTCCTCCTAGTGCCTAACCCTAACCCTCCCACCAAAGTGCCTAACCCTAACCCTCCCCCCTTAGTGCAGAACGCTAACCCTCCTCCTAGTGCCTAACCCTAACCCCCTCCACCCTAGTGCCTAACCCTAACCCTCCTCCTAGTGCCTAACCCTAACCCTCCTCCTAGTGCCTAACCCTCCCCCCTTAGTGCCTAACCCTAACCCTCCCCCCTTAGTGCCTAACCCTCCCCCCTTAGTGCATAACCCTAACCTCCCCCTAGTGCCTAACCCTAACCCTCCCCCCTTAGTGCCTAACCCTAACCCTCCTCCTAGTGCCTAACCCTAACCCTCCCCCCTTAGTGCCTAACCCTAACCCCCCCACCCTAGTGCCTAACCCTAACCCTCCCCCCTTAGTGCCTAACCCTAACCCTCCCCCCTTAGTGCCTAACCGTAACCCTCCTCCTAGTGCCTAACCCTAACCTCCCCCTCCCCGGTGCCTGACCCTAACCCTCCTCCTACTGCCTAACCCTAACCTCCCCCCTTAGTGCCTAACCCCCCCACCCTAGTGCCTAACCCTAACCCTCCCCCCTTAGTGCCTAACCCTAACCCTCCCCCCTTAGTGCCTAACCCTAACCCTCCTCCTAGTGCCTAACCCTAACCTCCCCCTCCCCGGTGCCTGACCCTAACCCTCCTCCTACTGCCTAACCCTAACCCTCCCCCCTTAGTGCCTAACGCTAACCCTCCTCCTAGTGCCTAGCCCTAACCCCCCCAACCTAGTGCCTAACCCTAACCCTCCTCCTAGTGCCTAACCCTAACCCTCCTCCTAGTGCCTAACCCTCTCCCCTTAGTGCCTAACCCTAACCCTCCCCCCTTAGTGCCTAACCCTCCCCCCTTAGTGCCTAACCCTAACCCTCCCCCCTTAGTGCCTAACCCTAACCTCCCCCTAGTGCCTAACCCTAACCCTCCCCCCTTAGTGCCTAACCCTAACCCTCCTCCTAGTGCCTAACCCTAACCCTCCCCCCTTAGTGCCTAACCCTAACCCTCCTCCTAGTGCCTAACCCTAACCCTCCCCCCTTAGTGCCTAACCCTAACTCCCCCACCCTAGTGCCTAACCCTAACCCTCCCCCCTTAGTGCCTAACCCTAACCCTCCCCCCTTAGTGCCTAACCCTAACCCTCCCCCCTTAGTGCCTAACCCTAACCTCCCCCTCCCCGGTGCCTGACCCTAACTCTCCTCCTACTGCCTAACCCTAACCTCCCCGGTGCCTGACTCTAACCCTCCTCCTAGTGCCTAACCCTAACCCCCCCACCCTAGTGCCTAACCCTAACCTCCCCCTCCCCGGTGCCTAACCCTAACGCTCCCCCCTTAGTGTCTAACCTTAACCCTCCTCCTAGTGCCTAACCCTCCCCCCTTAGTGCCTAACCCTAACCCTCCCCCCTTAGTGCCTAACCCTAACCCCCCCACCCTAGTGCCTAACCCTAACCCCCCCACCCTAGTGCATAACCCTAACCTCCCCCTCCCTGCTGCCTAACCCTAACCCTCCTCCTAGTGCCTAACCCTAACCCCTAAACCTTACCCCCCTTAACACCCCGATACTTACCTTCGGTATCCCGGCAGTCGGGATGCTTGCACCAGGCTTCTGACCAGCATCGGGATTTCGGCACCAGTAATAGGAGCGTCGCCATCCAGACCCCCGGGATGCCGAACGCATACCGTGAAAACAAATCGCTGATTGGGTGCTATGCGTATTTCACTTTCAATATATAATAAGCTGTAGCTTCTGACTTTCACAGCCAAGGCCCGGGAGCTGCAGTCCCTAGACGCCGGGAAGGGCTGACGTGATAGCAGGGAAGTGGCTCCCCATGGGAAGTGGTTTCTGCTATCGCAGTCCAAACTGGCAGTCCCAGGGGGGTGAAAACACCTCCCACTGGGACTGCCTGTCATATGTGAGATTAGCAGGGAGCATTTCTAATGGGAAGTTACTGCCACTGAGAGGCTGTCCCTGCATGTGGTAGATTTACTGGGGGGAGGGGATGCCATCCAGTCCTGAGGTAAAATCCATAACTGATTCTGGGGGGGAACGCAGTCCAGTCCTGAGGTAAAATCCATAACTGATTCTGGGGGGGGGGGGGGAGGCAGTCCAGTCCTGAGGTAAAATCCATAACTGAAAAAGAAAATAATAATTCCTCACTTTGGTGCTGACACAGAGCTGATAGAAGGAGACCGATTGCTGAGCGCACTGGATGTATATTTGTGCTCCAGAAATAAGCCGGCAGAATTATGGACCATGCAGGATGTTATGCGAATCAATCACATCTCTACCTGCGACTAGAGGGGTGTAGTCAGGGTTTGAGTATTCAACTAGGAGATGTTCCCTGTGGGCCTGACAACAGTACTGCCGGCTATGCAGCATTGCGCTTCTGCACAAATCAGACAGATCTTTTGCCGTCTGATTCAGAGATTTTCACAAAGCCGACATTGACGCAGATGGAGCAATTGCTTGCAATTACGCATGCGCGAAAGCTAAACTGCGCACGCACATCGATTGCTTTGCGGATATGCTCGTACAGAGGAACCACTCACAAAGTTGGCGGTTAAAAAATGCATACGTGTCGGACCATTTAAACGCCGTTTCATGGGCTTGCATAAATTAACCATTGGGATATTCACAGCAAGAGAGCTCTCAGCGTGTCAGGAAAGCCGCAGTGTTTGCGTCTGGTCAGACTTGATTTACAAGCTGCGCCACTACCCGATGTGCGTCGATGTTACCGGTGTTTACACTGTTGTGCGTCGACGTGCGGATTTGAGAAGGCAGCAGCGGGCGACCCAATGCTCGGCTACGCTTTGGAAGACATTAGCACAGTTTAGCGAACTGCGATCCGTGAGAGAAGGCGGTTGCGATTGCATTAGCGCAAATCTCGGAATCAGGCCCGTAGTGCTGAGGCAAGCGCGGATATCAAATCAAGCGAAGGTAGGGTCAGTCCAGACGCAAAGACACGTACAGTACAGCTCTGCATGCAGACGAATACACGCCTTTAGTTCCGTGCACGCAATTACGTCAGACCTACGTTCTATTCTGCATCAGCTTTTTTCTGTTTTTTTTTTCTTTTTTTGGGGGGGGGGTGTTTTGCACGTATTTAATTTTTTTTTCTCAGTCAGCACACATCTCTACCCCTTCCCTCCTTATTCGCTGCTCAGGCCGCCATGCTTACGCTACGTTTCCAAGGCAACAGACAGGAAGCAGGCGTTAAACAGAATCTCTCAACTGGGAAAGGGTTGATGGGAATGGATGAAAGAGTATAAGCAAGGTCAGACATTTACCGCTGAATACAAATCTGTCACGCCTAATAGATGAAGCTCCGTCGTTCCTGAGCTGCTCAGCCTGCACCCGGCAACCGAGGAGAAAATAAAAAAGACGCTCATGCATGAATGCCAATCAGTCTGCACAGGCAGCAGTCATGTATCCACATGAACCGCTGCCGGAGATAGCCGAAATTAAATAAACGTCAATATTTAGGTACAGGCAGAGCTTCAAGTCCTCCGGGCTCCAGATATTTATTACGTTTTCTTTTTAAAGGGCGCAAAAAGTGAACCGGATTTGTTGTCGCTTATCTGCATAGAGCACACTGCCTTTATTAAAAGTGATACAGTTAATCATAATCATTTAACTTGTGTAGTAGTATTATGATTATTATTATTTATTTCTTTTCGGCTTATTGGTTGGACGGCAGCCATTTTGGCTAATGTTTACAAACCATTTTTTTATTCCTCATAATCCCAGCCCCTGCCAGAACATATCTAACACTTGGAGGGCTGCCATCCCCGCAAGGTGTCCTATTAAATGACTTTTCCTTTTATTAATTTCACACTGTGGCACCTACTGCAATCAGCAGGCCTGCCTACAGGAGGTGTAAGAATGACAAATGAAAAGGGGGAGGCGGGTGTGCGGGAGGACGGCTGAGCCGCTGGCAGCCGGCCCGCCTGTGACCTGGCTCTGTGGATAAGGCTGAGCTATGACGGGGTGCCCGGTCGCCCAGCATTAAGGACGTGGAACAGGTTTGTATTTAATTGGCATGGGAACGATTAAAATAAGCCGGCCCGCTTCGGGTCAATCAAACAAAAAAAAAAAATGAGCAACGTATCTGAAATTCTTACACTGTCTGCATCGAGCAATTTTTGAGAATTGCGCAGTGGGTGTAGTCCTGTGGATGCAACAGACAGGGGAAGCAAATTACTGTGTCACAGTGTATTTACACTTGCACAGTTGATTAGAGAGTTACAGATTAACACTGATATACAAACCCATCCCATATTGTACATATTGTAGAAGCGATAGCTTTGCCACTGCCCAATTCTGCCCCCAAAATTCCCCTTTTTCACAAAAAGACAGATCCGGCCACGCTGCATCTGACTCAATAAGACGAACATACATAAAAACTGTGTAAATCTGAATCTGTGCATGAACAGAGATCAGAGATTGGGGCCACCCAGCCACACACAGGCAGCCAATGGCGCGATTCACATTGAATTGCGTCATTGTAGAACTCCACCCCCTGCTCCACAATGCCAGTAATCTCTGCATTGCATAGCAGGGGGCGGGGCTATGATGATGCAATGGCGCCATCATGCCCCAAGACCCTCCCATCTCTGGTGAGCCCTGCCCACCTCCGCCGAGTCCTACCCCCTGCAGTGCCGATCTGGCTGCCTCCTCCAACAGCCGAAAAGGTCAGCAAGTTTTGTATACTTCGAACGAGTCCATTAATAAGTGACGATGCCCAGGATGATTCAATTTTATGCTATTTGTTTATTCTAAATATATATCTGATGGCGGAACGACTTAGGATGATCCCCTGCGGTTTCTTGGTGTGGGGAAGATGCGATTGCCTAACATTATGACCTAATGAATCAGTCATCAGTCAACATTGAGCCCTGAATGAATCAGTCATCTGTAAAGTATACGACTTACACAGCTAATGCCACCAATTTTATTACTTCTGTTCACTGTACGAAGCACCAGAAATATATTCAGGTTTCATATACAACCTCGGCATAAATACCTGTACATACCTGTACATTTATTATGATAATTAAGTTGTTGATCTATGGGATTTATTTTTATAAAGATTACGCTTTGAAGATGCAAAAAAACCTGGGGAAACTGAGGGGTCAATTTATAATTAATTGAAGAAAAACTTAACAATATTAGCTTTCCTTATGGCAGAATATCGCAGTGATTTTGCATGTATTTTCAGGGATATTTATTATTGGAGACATGCCGGTACACGGGCTCTGAAAATAGCTGGCAAAATCTATCTAGGGAGGTGCTCGGCAAAGGTGGGTGGGTCTGGGGACAGCGATAGGCAGGGCTCAGTGGGGGTGGACAGGTTTTAAGGCTTGATGGCGCAATTGCATCATCGTAGTCCCACCCCCCGCTATGCATTGCAGAGATTACTGGCATTGCAGACCAAGGGAGCAGAGCTACGATGATGCAATTCAATGAGCATCGTGTCATCATCTACCTCTGTGTAGTCCCCGGGAGACTTGTCCACCTTTCTGGGCGGCCGAGAGTGCTCCCGGCCATTCCGGTAGGGTGAGCAAGTATAAGTGTTTTCCCACATCTTATCCAACCTGTGATTGCATCTAGTACCTGATATATATAAAAATAAATAATACTAGGGAATCTCTCACGGTAACCAGCTTAGTTATGGAGGATATTATAAGTATTAGTTACTGAAGATATTATGGAGATAATGGACAAAATGTAATAGGGTGCCAGTTTTTAGTGCAAGGCAAACTGGCACCTTCTTGCACATCTGGAAGGTGCGAGTTTGTCCCCAAACTCGCAAATGTAATAGGTTATGAGTTTAAGGGTCCCATATGGTGGAACAATTGTGATAGCAGTCTGAAAATTGTCCATTAATCTCCTCTCCCTAGAAGTGTAAGGCACCACATACTGCACGTTCATAGGATTCAAAGGGTAGTATTGTGGGAAAATGTCAGGTCCAATGCAAATGGTCTATCAGTTGATTTTGTTATACTTTAGTTGTGACTATAAGATGTGTGAACTGCATGTTCTGAGCGACCTGTAAGGGTTCCACCACATCGATGTGCTCTGGGCTAGCCTCTAGGCAAATTTTGTGTAAAAGTGTGGAGAAGTGAATAATGAAAAAACACAGCTGTCGGTGATTGTGGTCCCAGCAGGACGCGCTGATATATGTGGCTGCAAATAACTGTCTCCGTTTCCAGACCTCCCAGCAGGTCACAGTTTCCAGATCACCCAGCAGGTGCACAGGGAGAGTTCACCAACTGTCACATTTTCCAGGGCACAATGGTGATGCATTGTAAATGGCGGACAGACATTTTGCCACATAACTCCGAAACGAAGGAAAAAACTGAAATGCCAATATTTATCTGCAAATATATGATGAGCCCTGCTCAGACAACGACATCATAGAAATATTTCACTCATAAAAGTCATCTTTCTGCTATTAATATATAGATATTCCTTTAATAGAAATATCCCATTATGGAACCAACTAAGAGCTCCTGAACCAAATAGTTTCTTGTGAAAAAAGACTGTCTGAGAACACGAGACTTCAAAATATAATATAGTTATTTTAGGTCCACTACAGAAACCACAGAATATCAAAGGATTTCCAAGGCATGGCGTCTCTCATGCTAGCTTCCCTACTGTGACTGCAATTCCCTGACATATATGTTATATGTAAATACTTCTATATCTAATGATCACTTGACATATGAAGACTCTTTTAGCAGTCTCTGGAGTGGATGTAAACAGCCTCTGCAGAAGATTCCCCTCCTAAAAGGCCGATCTTCTATCCTTGCAGCAGTGTTAATAAAAAAGCAAAATAAATATGTTAGTGCAATGCAGAGAGTCACCAGTTTCTGCAGGAATGGGAACCTGTATAGCATTTGGCAGCACAGACATGATGCATGAATTAGGGATAATATCATATCCTTCGACTTCAATCTTATGGGACATATATTATTTATGTCTTATACGATGAATTGGAAGGTTAAGAAAATGGAATAGGTAGACCTATTTTTTAGCTTACCAGATAATTAGATTTACTTATTTAAACTTTTGTTTTCTATAGGTAAATTATTTGTATAAAAAAAAAAAATAATACTAATATTATTATTAATAATAATTAATAATATTAATAATAATTTTAAAATAATAATAATTATTAATAATAAAAATAATAATAATAATATCCATGAAAATATATGGAGTACCTTAAATTTTTTTATACTATATCTATAACTGAAGCGACAGTTCTTTTTGTCTTTCATGAAATAAATGTATAGTAATCCCATAACAACAGAGCCGGCCCTGACCAATTTAGTGCCCTAGGTAAGACTTTAGCTGGTGTCCCTTAAATTGAAGCTAATCCTACCACCAAGCCTGCCGGGTGACCCCTGGAGCAATGGCACCCTAGGCATTCTCCCATATGCCCAGGACTAACTCTGAATATCAATCTTTAGCTAGAAATGATGACAAGCTATCCTTATGGCCAGATATTTCTTACTGCATGCTGCCATATTTTATGAAATTCCATCTCAGAGTTTGTTCTACGTCACTAGCATAGAGTTGGTGGAGATTTTTGATGCAGTTTGTAAACCATCCCCATCGTACGCAGTTCTCAAAGCGAAACTGCAGGAGGTTGCTTGTACCCACCCACCAGGGAAGCCAGGAAGGTTCTCGGGGGATGGGACAAATTTATCATCTATGAATACACTTATATATATGGATAAATTCCTCTCAAATCTAATTTTTTTAAATTTGCCGTATAATTTGTATTTTCCATCTTAATAAATGGTTACGTATATATACACAAAAATTCAATTCATACTGTTTATTTCAAATAAAGGGCATCCAGTTCCGAAGACAAATAAGCCTATTTTTCATATCAGTACAGTATATTAAACTGCTTGCAAACTCTCTCAGTGACTCATCTGAAGACGAACTTAAATATTTAATTAATAAAAAACAAAGATTAATGATTCATATAAGTCGGCCGTCTAATGGCAGCCTGTTTATTTGACAATATGTGCATCTGTTTATCACTAATGGATACGTCTAGGTGAAGGTCTGTGATTTTTCTGTACAGCGGGGAGACATGAACAAAGACGAGATGTTTATTTTATTTATTTTTTACCAGTTATTTATACAGCGCACACATATTCCGCAGCGCTTTACGGAGAATATTCGGCCATTCACATCAGTCCCTGCCCCAGTGGAGTTTACAATCTATAATCCCTACCACATGCTCACATACACACTAGGGTTAATTTTTTGTTGGGAGCCAATTAACCTACCAGTATATTTTTGGAGTGTGGGAGGAAACCGGAGTACCCGGAGGAAACCCACGCAAGCACAGGGAGAATATACAAACTCCACACAGTTAGGGCCGTAGTGGGAATCGAACCCATGACCTCATTGCTGTGAGGCAGTAATGCTAACCATTACACCGTCCGTGCTTGCCCTATGAGATATGGAACTATAGGTACTTGTATTGCTGCTCCGAGATATCTCCATGGTTGTAGATAATGAGAACATTACCTCTGGCAATTGTGTTCTTTTCATGTTCTTTTGTGGACTCTGATTCCTGTTTAAATGCTGGATGAAAAGCTACAGATGCCAAGCCAAAGACCCTACAATGGAATGGTGATACAGATCCCGCTGTGCTCAGCTCACAACAGAAAATCAATGAACGGGACATGGAGAGATAAGTGCCAGAAAAGGAATATATTCTATAACACATGGACTGGGAAGGCTATCTGACCAAGATCTGACCATCTCATCTCGTGGCCTACTTATCAAGAACATTTTACTTACATCATGTGGAGGCTTCAATATATCCATGATTTTAAGTATCGGGGCTATTTAACAATAGCCTAACGTGGGGTGTATCATATATGTCTTCTGCAAAAGGCTAATAAGCATTACAGACTGCGGTCCCCTTTAATTGCAATGGGACAGCAGTCTGGCCCCTGTTTACCAAGCTTGGCCAGGTTAGCTAATGCCTTTTTCAGATTCTGTTAGCCACTTGGTACCTATGGCTTGCAGGAGAGGGATCTTGCAGGAGATGGATCTTGAAGGAGAGGGATCTTGAAGGAGAGGGATCTTGCACTCTCTCTTTTGCAGTCTCTGACCTCTCCGGCAGCCATTTTTGAAGAATTATAGTGTGCATGCCAAATAGCGGTGCATGCAGTGTCATAAGCGTCAGTGAAGGGATAGCAATAAGACCGTGATAAGAGGAGGTGCCTCAAGCTCACCGCCAGGACACCCTCTTATCGGAGCTGCTGTCCCAGCATGAGTTCTCTGATAAACGGGTACTAAAGAGCACCGCCGTCACAGGGCCGACCTGACGTCATTATGCAGTGCAGAGAGGGGGGGCTGGCAGCACTGATAAATGCAATGCTAATTGTATCGTCCTGAGGACGCGCTAATCAGCGACACAGACTGCAGAGTGCCTGCCAGGAGCATCTAAAGGACTCTACAAAGTCGCAGCAGCAGTGATCCTGGCTGCAAGGTGCCGTTCCAGACATTCTTCTAGCCAGAAGTACGGACCGTGTGGCGGCGACGGTCGCACACCCCTAGTTACAGTCCTGCTAAAAAGCATTCCTTATTTCCATGACATGGATTGATAATTAACGGAGCCTATTTATCAATACTGATAAACAAAGAACCCCTTATAACGCAAGTAGTAGCTATATGTACACCTCAAAATTTTTCTACATTAGGAAATTGCCTTTACCCTGAGTAACACCTTGCCTTATTGAGTTATTAGTAAAGTACATCCTCTGCAATACATTACTTGGACACCAGATGGCGGTCACTACTATTCTATCATAGTGAGCTCGCAATTTGCAAAACCTGATCATTGAAGGAAGCCACCAAACTAATGTCATTTGGACCATCCAAAAAAAATTAAATAATAATGACAACATGATTTCTTATGGTAAGTCATTGTACATTCAACACTGCCCTGACACTTTCATCACAAATATATCATGTAGACAAAGACGGACAAGTAGGAGATTACAGATGGAAACGTTAGAAAAGCTGGGACACCATATGTAACTATAAATGTCTGTCACTCAAAGAGCATAAGCACACCATGTACAAGGGAACCTCAATCTTACTAACTAGACGCAGTTTTCTTACATCTCAGTACGTTTATAAGTCCAAAGCTCCTTAAACAATAGCTCAACGTTCT